>OX463845.1:4901240-5131610 GCA_949825065.1 Odontocerum albicorne
ATATATATATATATATATATATATATATATATATATATATATTTTTTTTTTTTTTATCTGACAACATGTGAAGATCTTTTACCGTTAGATGTAAAGTAGATGTATGTATGTCGATACCAGTTTGAACATAATTCAGTCTTGCTTGTGCTCCCCTGATCTTCTCCCTGGCTCCATCCCAACTCATTGTCTGCGTAGACTGTTGGTTTCAGCTCTCCTCGTCCTCAGGTTGTATGCTCTTCTGTCCCGGATTACGTCCCCCAGGCCGTGCCTCTGCATCAGGTTATCTTTTTTCACCACCCATGAATTCTTTGGTCTTCGAGGCAGATCATACAATCTTCTATTCGAGGCAGATCCATGGAGATTGCCTGGTTCACAATGTGATCGGATGCTCTGCGTCCAATGTGCCCATACCATCTCAATCGCCTCTCCTCCATCTTGATGTTGATGTCTGTAACACCTAGGCTTCTACGAATGCGTGAGCTTTTTATTTTGTCTCTTAGGGACACACCAGCTGACCATCTTAGCATGCGCATTTCAGCAGTTTCTAAGTAAGAGTTATACATCGTCCAGCATTCGGAGCCATAGAGGATTGCGGGTCTGACAATCGTTTGGTATACTTTTCCTTTTTAACTTTACTGGCATTTTCGGATCACATAGAACTCCCGTCATTGATCTAAACTTCATCCATCCCACACTAATTATATGTGTTACATCTGCTGCACATCCTCCATCGCTATGGATGAGTGACCCAAGATACTTAAAGAAGTCACAATTTGGTAATGTTTCTCCATCCATTTGCATTACGGGAGTGACAGCATTTGTGTTCTCAAATGGTAGGTACAGATACTCTGTTTTCTTTCTGCTCAGTCTCAATCCACTGTCCTCCAAGATTCTTCTCCACCTTTCCAGACTATTTTGCAGGTCTTCATGTTTTTCACTTATTAATACGATATCGTCTGCAAATAGTAGGATCTTTAGAAGTCTGTTCATTTCCTGGTTAGTCAAATAGTCCATGACTAAGATGAACATTAGCGGACTGAGTACCGATCCTTGATGTACCCCCACCTTTGCTTGTGCTTCCCTGATGATGAGTTATAAATCTTGAAACGGATAGGTTAATTGAATAAACCGTTTTTGACTAAATATTATAAATTATAATAAAATTATATATTTAGATTGATTATGTTAGATATCTTCGTGTTCTTTCTCATAGGTTAGATGTGTGTTATAATAGAGACAGGATAACATTTAGTAATTCACATGTAATTTCCTTTATTCACTTTCTTTTTTCTGGTAATAAACCCATCAGATTGGTGTACAATTAAGTGTTTAAATAAATAAATAATGAATCCATTTAAAAAATATATTATAATTTATACAGCGCCTTCTTAAGGGCGCGATCTACCTTAAGGGATCGAAATAGTATTTATTTATCTAGTCATTTAGTGAAGAAGAAGAAAACTGTTCAAAAGAACTCCTCCAATGGTGACACGTCTGAATGTGACACTATAGTTCGGAAAATATAGGATGAACCCTGTGACAGCTCACAAATTTGCCCCAATACAACCTTGTAACGATGTTCAGTAATTTTAATTATTTTATCAACTTTAATATAAACCTCGATTCTAATAAATAGCAAATTATTTAGGTAAATACATTACATAAGGTTGTATTGGGGCAAATTTGTGAGCTGTCACAGGACTCATCCTAGAATTTTCGAACTATAGTTAATAATAATTGTAATAAACGACAATTTATATAGTGTCGTTTAAAAAATACCATAGACTCTCATCAAGTGCGTTCCTACTTGGGATTCGAACCGACTATTATATAAAAACTAGTTTAAAAATATTACAAAAAAAAGTTAAGTGTAGGTAAATATAGAATAGTGGTGGCTGTGATCAGTGAGATGGAACTTGTTCGCATCTGCATATGTTTATAAAACCACATTTGGTAAGAAAACCGTGGAAAACTTACCCAAGGGAAGACGAACTACAGATAAACTTTTGAAGATCTTTCCATATGTGATAGTTAAGATTCAGCTTTATATGTTATGTGTAGTGTTCATTTACAATCATAAATTTTAACAACACCTCCTAAAAAGGGTTGCCTTCAAGTCCCTCGTAAAGTCTTTTTTGGACTAATACATTTTGCTCTCATATGTTACATACCAAAGTTGCTACTAATAAAATATTGTTCTGGTCTATCGCAGATTTTAACCTGTTCACCGCGTTAAAAATCAAATTCCACGAATCCTGTGCGCGGCACAATTTCAGCGTTTTTAAATTTCTAAGTTTAAACACATATTTTGTTTAGAACCACTGATATTTGATTACAACACCAAGTAAACATGACACTTAAGTAATTTTCTGATAATAAATAATAGTCATTACTCTTAAGGAGACTCATTAAATAAAGGAGATAAACTTAACATTACGTAAAATAAACAAAGGAATGCTACGATCAAATCAATGCTTCATGACACTCACCCAATCAAATGCATATAGCACTAGTAATGTTTATTTACGTAAGAGAGACTTAGTAATGTTTATTTACGTAAGAGAGACTCATCGCAGGACTCGATCCGCGCGACAGGTCGTTAATGCTGGAAATATTGAGAAACCAAAAAAATTCGGCGCTCTGTTTATTCAACAATATCTCATAAACTAATATATTATTTGACAAGGTTTTCAGAGATATCGCTAGAATAAAGATTATTTTAAATTTTAGTTCAATTTTTATTCCGGTTTTGTGTCATTTTTTTTAAGTATTTGTGATTTGAAACTTGGATTGTCGTCAGATCATAGGCGTTTGTGCTCCCCGCGGGGAACACGTTAAAAGCTGATTTTAGTGCCAATTATAAATAATAAAGGGGCAACTTATATAACACCGTTCCGAGAACAAACTCTCCTCAAGTACGCTCCAACTCAGGAGAATTTGCTCTTTAAATTGTGCTACATACATTGTTCCTTTGTTATTAATATTGTAATGTATAAAATATTTCAAATGTGTCATCTTCCTTGAAATATCCAATTTCTCCTTGACCAATGTGATCCGCTTCAGGAAAGCATGATGCGCATGATTCATTCTGAAGTAACAGCTCCGGTCAAAAAAAAAAGGTAACGATCTCAGAAAACCTCACAACAAACGTGATTACCTCCAAATGGAATTTATAATTACAGGATACAACATTCAAAGTCATCTTATATCATCTTTGTATTATAAAACATTTAGATGAATAATCTATTACCTATGTAACCGACCTTACAGTGTATTTAGGTTGCTACATGGTGCCAGAAATGTAAATAAATACAAATGTTATAAATAAATTAAGGGGTAAATACTTAACCCTTGAGAACAAAACAAATAAACAATACAAAATTACAACGATTTTAAATACGAGGTTTGATAAAAAAAGAACTAGAATTGAAATTTTTATCAAAAATTATTTATTTAACCATTGATATGAATATTGTCCCCTTAAAAGTAGTCCCCATATGATTTATTTATTTCATTTAATTTATTTTACAATTAACAAGATATATACATAATTTGTTGGCATATCGGAGGAGATAGTACGAAGGACAAAACTGGCGTGGAGCTCATTTGGACGTTTGAACAACATCTTCAAAAGTAATCTCCCAATATCCTTGAAGCGAAGGGTCTACAACTAGTGCATTCTTCTAGTACTTACGTATGGCTGCGAGACATGGACGCTCACAGTAAAGAACACACAAAAGCTCCAGACCGCACAAAGGGGCATGGAGAGATGCATGTTGGGATATACTAAAAGATACTGTAAACGAAACACCTGGATTCGCAATATAACAAAGGTAGAAGACGTTATAAAGGTGTGCAAAAGAATGAAGTGGCAATGGGCCGGACACGTAGCCAGAATGTCAGACTCCCGATGGACATCCGAAATAATCCAATGGTACCCAAGAGGCATAAAGAGGCCTAGAAGAAGACCGAAGGTCCTGGATGGACGAAATCAAGAAGCATGGCAGCATCACGTGGCATAGGCGAGCAAAGGACCGAACTGTTTGGAGTCAACTTGGGGAGACCTTCATCCAGCAGTGGATCAACCCTGGTTGACAATGATGATGATGATACATAATTTGTAAAAAAAAAACAAGTAATTTAATTTGGACACACAATTTTAATGTGTCTGGGTTTGTTGCCTTTCATTTGTTGTATCCCCAGTAAACTAGGTTTTTGCCTGTATCTCAATGAGGACATATAGTATGAAAAAATAAATCGATACTTCTTTCCGATTTTCGATTATATAAAACGCCGTTGCACATTCTCATCAACCTGACAAACAGTGACACTCAATTACACATGTATACATCACGCGAAATCAAACTCCTCACACTTCATCACTGCAGACAGATCAAAAACATTCACCCCATGATGCATAAAAATACATAAACATTATGCAGATGCGAACAAATTCCATACCACTATTCTATATTTACCTACACTTAACTATTTTTTATAATATTTTTAATCTGTCAATAATGGTCGGTTCGAATCCCAAGTAGGAACGCACTTGACGAGAGTCTATAGTATTTTTTAAACGACACTATATAAATTGTCGTTTATTACAAGTATTATTAACTAGTGTCACATTCAGGCGTGTCACCATCGGAGGAGTCCTTTTGAGCAGCTTTCTTCTTCTTCACTAGATGACTAGATAAATAAATACTATTTCGATCCCTTAGGGTAGATGGGAAAAAAGATGAACTAATCAAAAACAGCCCGCAAAATATCGTTATTAATATTTTTCAATCAACCCTCGTATTTAATATTTTTGCCTGATCACGTTACAAATGTACAAAAAATAATTTAAAACCAAAAAAAACTTCCGAGCCACTGCCATATCGCCATATAAAATTAAGCGCTGCTGTCGTGTCATTTCGAAATTGATGATTTGCATGAAGATTTTGTCAATATTATTTACCTACACGAGTAACTCGTTGAAATTCACTTCACTGCAGTTATAACAAGAGAATCAAGTCTTCAGGTGAGTCAGCGTTTTCAACTTGAAGTATAAGAAAAACCTGATTGCGAAACCGATCGCAGCCTGAAGGTTTATTTATAGTAAAATAATCTGCTGTGCGTATTTCCAAACGGTTTTTCCAACCAACATGACATAAATAAAAATAAATTTACATTCACTGCTAACTGTTGTAGCATCGAGATTCTGGTGACGCGTGCTCTGCATTATTCTGGACACGTGGCTCGCATGCTTGAGTACAAACTTCCAAGAAACTACTTCTTCGGTGAACTAACGGAAGGCAGAAGAAAACACAGTGGACAGCGCAAGTGATAGTATAGGACATACTACATGAGACGCTTAAAACATTAATAATCAGCACAACTGGGAGTCAACAGTAGTAGATAGAGCCAAATGGCGTAGAACTGTTACTAGTTTTCAGGAACCCAATGGAGAAATAAGACGCAGAGAAACTGCAAGTACTGAAGCTTCTTGTTCTTTATGTAACAGGACATGCATATTACAAATCGGCTTACATAGTTATCTCCAGTGACACTAACGTTAAGTACCCTGATCCCTCACTTTGTATTGTGTCTTCTATTATACTCGCCATCACTAATGGACAAATTCACCAAGACAGTGGAATTCATATTGAAGGAACTAAGTTCACAAGAATAGAAAAAACCTTAATAACCTTAAAGAAATCAGAAACCTTTGATTGAAATCAAATGCCGCATTAAGCGAGCTCGAGCTATATTCATTTACATTCGAGTAAAACAAGTGTTTTGTAGCCATACATACATATATATACAAACCATATGAATATCTGTCCCTTTTTGAGTACATAGAGAGGACAAATCTCCAAGCTTTTTATCCACGCACACAACTCTCGCTTCACACAGATCCACTGCTTACTTTTCGCTCTGCTAAAATTTCTCCAGCCATCTCAATGCACTCTTGCATCTGTCTTCCTCTTCCTCGGTCTCCATTAATTTCTGGCATATACATATATTTTCGTAAGTCTTTTGCGACTTATTCCCTCAATATGGTTAAACCAGCGCAAGATTTCTTTCTTTATTCTACTAATAACACCCCCCTGTCACAAACATTTATCTATCTGTAGACGAAGCGCTAGAAGGAATTAAGTGCGCATAATATGAAAACCGCATTTTCTCAATTGATATAGTTTCAGGAGAGCATAAAAATTAATAGTCTGAATGGTGCCAGTTCATTTTATGGTCCGTTTGGTTTTTAATCTCCCGCCCCTCCTGAAGTATTAAAGAAATGTATTGAGCGCATGCTGTAACTGTTGAAAACTGCGTAGTGTGCTTTGTACACACCATGGCCGCACCAAATTAGTCATAGACAAAAAAAATGACCCTTATGCGCGTTGCTGAAGACTCACGCGCATGCATTATACTGCATTTGCACGCGTTACATCACGTTCACTCGTCCGTCATTACTGTCGTGTGCAGAGCTATCACTATTTTAACAACACAACGTTAAATAAACAAGTTTCTACCATTAACGACAAAGCAATCTTAACACTACTCCCATTTTCGACGACATATTTATGTGAGCAAAGTTTTTCAACTCTTGTATTAATTAAAAATGATAAGCGGTCATGCTTAAAAGGTCTTGACCAAGAACTTCGGGTTGCGCTGTAAAAAATCGAGCCGAATATAAAACTTTTGTGTTAATTGAAACAAGCGCAGGTATCACATTAATTAATTATTATTTTATAATAATTATTAAGATTGCGTAAAAATAAATATGTTATAGTTTTATGTACGAGTATGTATACTTTTCAAATAAAAAACAAAAATTTATTGTAAAATTTGTGTATCAATTTAATACCTATATATTTTAGCTTTTGGTGTGCCGCGGAATTCTAGGAAGAATTTTGGTGTGTTGTAGGTGAGAAAAGGTTGCGGAGCACTGCTTTGAACGGCAGTTATAGTTCTTTTTATGAAAATTAGTCATTATATGATTGCAAAAACACATATAACTAAGTATTTTTTAAAAATTGCTTCTTATTGTTTATTTTACCATTTTTATAAATAATGATTTTTTTCAACTTCGCATTTGTTGTTATTTAATATTATTACCTATAATTACTAATTTTCATTTAAAAAACTAATAACTGTCGTTCAAAATAAATATTAAAAAGCCCTACAGCATACCCTCAATACATTTCTTTAATACTTCAGAGGGGGGGGGGGGGGGGTTAAAAACCAAACGGACCATAAAATGAACTGGCACCATTCAGACTTTATTTTTATACTCTCCTGAAACTATATCAATTGAGAAAATTGCGGTCTTCATATTATGCACACTCAATTCCTTCTAGCGCCTGGTCTACAGATAGATAAATGTTTGTGACAGGGGGGTGTTATTAGTAGAATAAAGAAAGAAATCTTACGCTGGTTTAACCATATTGAGGGAATAAGTCGCAAAAGACTTACGAAAATATATGTATATTCCAGAAATTAATGGAGAGCGAGGAAGAGGAAGACAGATGCAAGAGTGGATTGAGATGGTTGGAGAAATTTTAGCAGAGCGAAAAGTAAGCAGTGGATCTGTGTGAAGCGAGAGTTGTGTGCGTGGATAAAAAAGCTTTCTTTTGTGCTCTTCTGAACCTATATCAATTGAGACAATGCGGTCTTCATATTATTTGCACTCAATTCCTTCTAGCGCCTGGTCTATTGGTAATTTCTTAATAAATCTTTTTGCGGTAGACCCGCATTAGAAATGCAATATCAATGCCAATAATTGGTTTCAATACGTCAGCGCTGGCATTTAGGAGCGTAACAAGGTGTTTTAGCGCCCGGGGCAGTAAAAAAACTGCGCAAATTACATAATACAAAACTTGTGTCTTTGACAGCGTTTTGAACATATATAATGTAGGTATGGACAAATTAAATATCTATATCATATAATACTCATAAATAGTAAATTCAACAGGTTTCTTAAATTAATACAAATGGATTAAAATGTGCTTTATAGTAATGCTACTTATTATTAATATTCAATTTGTTAAACTGTCATTTTTTCAGGCCCTTTATACATTACAGGTTTCCCTAATTCATACAAAGACCAAACACAAGTACAAAAAAAAACATGTATTGTATAAAACCATTCAAAATGTTAAGATTTATTTGATAAAATAGTAGTAAAAATGTATGTTACACTAAATTTAAGAGATTTTTCCTGAAGAAGCTGAGCGATACACGAAACACATCTATATAGATTTGTTGACAGGGATAGAAATGGTAAAAATACCAGGGCTGTGGAGTCGGATGAAAATTTACCGACTCCGACTCCGGCTTTATTTTACACTCCGACACCGACTCCGACTCCGACTCTTGACTCTGACTTCAATTTTTATTTTATTTTATAATATACTGCGTCTACCTAATGTATTTATATTGACTTATTAATAATGGATACAGGTATAAATAAAAAATTAATTATATTCGTACACAAATGAAATAATTTAATAAAAAAATATATAAACAATACGCATTAAGCAATATCTTCACACAAAAATAATATTAAAAATATATATTAATATTTAAAAAAAGAATTAAATAAAACCGACAGAATAATATTTAAAAATAACTATGAAACTAAAATGTGAGAAAAAGATTTATGCCGATAACAGACACGTGTTCTTATTTTATTTATTTTCCTAGAAAATAAATAAAAACCCTAGGAATCTAAGTGCAGGAATTTACTATTTGTACGGCTGCAATAAACTGAACGTAATCCCCTTTTGGGGTTTATTGCGATTATAAAAGTGTGCATAGTATCAGGCATGAAACGATGAGATGTTAACTGGTTAACACATACCGTAACGTTATTCATTAAAGAAAATGTTAAAATAATTAAACGGAGTCGGAGTCGGTCGATTTTTTCCGACTCACTATGTTCCGACTCCACGACTAAAATGTTCTGACTCCACGACTCCGACTCCGACTCCACAGCCCTGAAAAATATCATAGTGCTCTGGATATGATTGCCGCCTTTGATACTGTCGATCATGATATTATCTTGCAGTCTTAAGGATGAGAATGAGTTTTCAGGCAGTGTCCTCAGCTGGGTTGAATCCTATCTGTCAAATAGAGACAATCCGTTGAATTCTATCTGTCAAATAGAAATAGCAATCAGGAAGAATCTTCTCAGGATATATAGTAGATAAATATGGTGGACCACAAGTTTTGTGTATGTACAAGGCGTATCCAGAAAGTGTACTGAGGCTCTCACGACCGGATGGATTTTATTTTCGACATGATGGCTACACTTCCGTGTAGCCTGACCCTTCCCCTCTGCAACGAGACTGGTTCGAGGTCAGTACGTTGAGAAGTGTCGACGCGACAACACGTTTCGTGAAAAATGTCAACCTAATTTCCTGCCATGTGTGAAATTTGGTAAAAAGGCAAGAGTTTTTGAGGCGCTGCAAACTCCATGGAGATGAATTTCTCCGCTCCATCGTTACTGGAGATGAAACTTGGGTTGCACACTACACGCCTGAAACCAAAAGGCAGTCTCAACAGTGGCGTCACACCTCTTCACCCTCCGCCAAAAAGTTCAAATCCACAATTTCAGCCAAGAAAATCATGGCATCCGTGTTTTGGGACTGTCAAGGCATAATTTTAATTGAATATATGCCTCAAGAGGAGACCATCAACTCTGCAAGATACTGTGAGACCCTAAAAAAATTGCGGAGGGCGATTCAGAACAACAGGAGAGGCATGCTGACAAAGGGAGTCTGCCTGCTGCATGACAATGCCAGACCACACACGGCCAACGCCACGAAGGAACTGCTCGCCTCGTTTAAATGGGATGTCCTGAACCATCCCGCGCATTCCTCTGACCTAGCACCTTCAGATTACTATCTCTTTACCTCCCTGAAGCTGTACATGGGTGGAAAAAGGTTTTCAACCGACAAAGAGGTAAAGGAGGCGGTGGAGAAGTGGACGGAGGGGTTGGCGGGAAACTACTTCGAGGAAGGCATCAAAAAGTTGATACCCCGCTTCACCACCTGCATTGAAAGGAATGGCGACTATGTCGAAAAATAGCTTACATATGTACTACGGTAACCACGTAATCTTTTGTTTAAATAAAAAAAATTGTAACCTACAAAAATTCAGTACACTTACTTTCTGGATATGCCTCGTATATACATATATGTACGTGTGTACATACGTACGTGCGTTTGTATGTATGTATTTATTATTACCACTTCAATGTATATCGAAACCGCATTTATATCTATATTTAGATGTGTATATCTCTATATATAGACGTAAATGCGGTTTCGATACATCTTAGTTTTCACGTAATGTATCAAAAAATTTATCAAAAATAGTGACTATTGTTATACGAGTACACGCGCATCTCCGTTTGGGCATGTGGTCGTCGTGTCGTCTTATACGAGTAAACTTATAAAGCGTCATGAGAAATTTATTATTTAAATAACTATATAACATAGACATACAATAATGCAAAAAAATGTTAAATCCTTATTCTATATTTATTCATATATAGGGTGTTTTTTTGGGTTTGATACGGTTTGTTTGTTAAATAAAACACATATAAATTATTTAAATGGCCGTGTATTTGAATTCAATTGATAGGTTGCTTAGTGACAATTATTATTTGAAGATAATTTCATTCATATATTGACCGTGGCTGGCTCTTATGTACCTTAACCGATCATAAGATGGGTTTCCCATTAAGAACGATAGAACTTTAAAATAAAATAAAATAAAATAAAACAACAACTAATAAACCAAAAATGGATCTGAAGGTTTAATTCGAAAGAATATTTCATGCCGTTTATGATTTAAACAATATATCGTCCAAATGGCTTCTTTTGCACTGGCCAATTCGATCACGCCAATTTTCGATGACTCGGTGGAGCATTTCCGGCTGTATGGCGCCAATAACACGACAAATGTTGACCTCAAATGCATCAAGAGTCTTTGGTTTGTTGGAGTAAACCTGTGATTTAACATAACTCTAAAGAAAATAATCCAGAAGCGTTAAATCGCACGATCTTGGCGGCCAATTCAAAATTCTATCACACGCAAAAAAACACCTTGACATATTGACTCTGAACTGTCCTAAACGGCCTGAAAATGTCTTAACCAGCACTAACCAGGAATCGGAAGAACCGAGGAAAACATATCGAATTGCGTCTTCAATCTGCGGTGAGGATCAGTCCATGCGACGGTTCCTGCAGTGACGGAGACGTCCGGTCCGGTGTCTTATACCGAAGAAGACCTGATTCGTTGAATGCCCATTGCTGTCCAAGAGGCAGAATTCTAGGAGGAAATCATTTAGTGCCTTTGACATAATAAGAAGACGGTACTTTGAGAAACAGCGGCCGTGGTCTAACGGTTAACACTCACTTTAACACTTGCCTTACTGTACTAAAAAAATCCGCGAGCCACGGTGCTGGACGCTAAGCGTCCAGTGATTAATGTATGTTTTTAATTAAAATTATGCAAAATCTGCTAGGTTATTTTTTGTAATTAGCTATAAAAATAATTTTATTATGTATCAAAACGTCAAATAATCAAACAAATTATAAGTCTTGGTCACTCGCTATCCATCACAGGGTGGCAAGTTGTTAACGTAGTAAAGCAAGCGGGCGATTCAGGTTGATTTCTGGCAGATTCATTTCTTAATAGATTTTATATTTAGACCGTTTTAAATCTAAACTTATTTTATTCTTAAACCGTTTTAAATCTCAACTATCAAAACGATAAATAAAAGTTATTTTTATCATTTTATTTTAAATCTACTTTCCTCAACCCCAGTTGGTAAAGATTAACAAATACTAGGGAGGATAAATAATCAAGAGTGAATATGATATTTTTTATTTTCAACTCAACCATTTTTTTCACATTCACTGACAGGGCTGTGGAGTCGGATGAAAATTTACCGACTCCGACTCCGGCTTTATTTTATACTCCGACACCGACTCCGACTCCAACTCTTGACTCTGACTTCAATTTTTATTTTATTTTATAATTTACTGCGTCTACCTAATGTATTTATATTGATTTATTAATAATGGATACAGGTATAAATAAAAAATAAATTATATTCGTACACAAATGAAACAATTTAATAAAAAAATATATAAACAATACGCATTAAGCAATATCTTCACACAAAAATAATATTAAAAATATTTATTAATATTTAAAAAAATAATTAAATGAAACTTTTAAAATAATTAGAAAAACAACACAGGTAGGTATTAAAAAAAATAAGAAAACACTTTAAAATAAAAAGGTTGCTTCATTTGTTTTCATACGTTAACTAAATCTTATTTATATTGTTTATTATTTTTTTTATTCAATATTGAATAGAACCCAAGATTTTTGAGAACGCCCGAATGCGGCGGCATCTTCCGAAGTAATGAACGAATATCGTATGCTGATATAATACACTAACAATATTTAAGCATGGACACGCCGCGCGTGTTTTGAGCATGAAGCAGATGTTCACATGGACACGCCAGGCGTGTTCTCAGCATTGGATGAGTTAAAGAAAATGTTAAAATAATTAAACGGAGTCGGAGTCGGTCGATTTCTTCCGACTCCGACTCCGCCTAAAATGTTCGAACTCCACGACTCCGACTCCGACTCCACAGCCCTGTTCACTGATTATTTTAGTAAAGGTATACATTCAATTGTAATAGTTTACATTATCTATACAATCCACTCCCATTATGATATATTCAACAATGCAACGATAATTATTAAATTAGACCCAAAAAATACAATTTAAATTAAGAATTACGTAAGTCTACTTGGTGAAGTTTGGTAATATTTTGTGGTATACATACATAACATATATTGAACTTAAATATACATATAATTATTAAATAATTTTAAAACAATGACTGTAATTTATTATTACTACTGCTTTTTGTATCTTCATGTTAGTTTAAGATAAAGTTGTATTTTTTGTCAATAATTTTAAGTATTTTATAACCTGTCACATGTTCATTTGCATATAAAAGACACTGTTGTGTCGTTAATTAAATAAAATAAAAAATAACACAAATAACGCCAATTAAAAGACATGGCTTAACAAAACGCTGTGAGCGCTTTAACGAATCATCTAATTTATTCTGAAATGGCTAATCATTGTCACCGTGAAAATCACACATTTTCTATGGATATGGCAAATTTTTGCATATCAATAGTCTTCTTCTTCTTAGACTTTCTATAGACTCAAGAGTCTTTCACTGCAGGATTGTCCTCCTGTGATGCTGAGCTCCAGCTATCTCTCCATCGTTTCGGGGGTCTCCCTGGTGGATGCCGTCCATCCGGCACCCCATGCAGAGCTATGTATGGAATTCTTGTGGAATTCATTCTCTGTACATGTTGGTACCAGTATCGTCGACGCTGTCGTCCCCATCTGACCACATCTTGGACCTCACAGACCTCTCGGATTGTGGTGTTCCTTAGTAATAGAAATAAATTGGACAGATACGACAGATTGGCCTTAGAAATATCCAAGTCAGTGCATTGGGATGAACATCTGGCAAATACATACATGCATCTAATTTCAGGAGTCTTGGGAAAGACTCCTGAAATTATTAATAACTAAAATTCGTCACGAGGGATTACCTATCAAAGATAAAAAATACCTTGGGACTTCGTTAATATCGATTATTTCAAGAAAAGAAAAAAATACTGCCAGTGTGCCATCAGATCCAGTATAGCGGTGTAACTGGGGAATTTGCTGGTGTGCAACAGCTCACTCACTTAAAACAAACTCTACGACACAGATACGCTTTCCAATTGAATTGATCCTCGACTACGAGGTCTAGCAACGACAACCACGATTACTTAATACAAGTTTGTTTAAAGTTATGTATGAGTTAATCTAAGCAGAAACGTTTTTTTTTCAACAAGTTTCGACAAAAGCGGTAAATAAGAAACCGGTATATATTTGTTTAAATTATCGGGATATAAATTTCCTTTTTTTATAACCGGAATTATAACGGAAGTTTTAAGCGCTACGGTTATCAAATAGGCTGCAAGTGACACATTAACAGTCACAGACAGAATAAAACACAAACACTCCTTCAACAACCAAGCTGGTAAAGAATGTAAACCACATTATTTATTTGGACAATATTTAATTGATTTATTCAATTCCTCCAAAGAAATGGACGAAAAACTATCTGAGAACTCACAATAATTAACGACGCTGTTTGTCCTATCGGATTCAGTGTCCGACGGCACTAGGCCAGTGGAAAAAATATCAGAGCATTTTTTAAAACTAATTTTCTTTCTCTGCCTCAATTATTTTCCTCAATATGAAATCTTAGCTGCAGAAACCACATCTCTGTACATTTTAAGAGAAATGCGTTATTGCTTTTTTTTGCTCTGAAGAGCTCGTTCACCTATATATACATACACCTCTCCAAACGCCGCTATATTTTTGTCCTTTCTTTGCACTCGGAATTTATTAAACTATATTTTTTAAACTCCATTTCTTAATTTATTTTTTCAAGTCCTTTGCACATTGCAGTTTCCCTAATTCGTTCAAGGACCAAACATGATAAGTACAAAAAACCGCGTATAAAACAATTCAACATTTTAAGACTTATTTGATAAAAACAATTGTAAAAATGCACATGTTACATTATGACAAAATGTAGGTATTATTTCTAAAATATTACGAAAAATATTATTTCAAGTATTACTATTTTTCCTGAAGAAGTACAGCGACACGTGAAACACGTCTACATGAGGATACACACGGTTATAAAGTGGGATTGTTCTACCTACAGGCATTTCGAAAGGCAGGTTGGTTCGACTTAAAGGTTGATAGAATAATATGCGTGCGTTATCTCAAATAATTATCTGGGCCATACAAACCATGACTGTTCAGGACGGATAAGCTAACTAAATTACCCCTGAGTAAAAAAAGGGCACCGAATCAAAGAGATCTTCCATTCTCTAATGATCTGTAACCAAGCATCCCCAGTATAAAGACACTTGGATAAAACCAGAGATAATATCCAAACTCTCTCTCATGTAGACAACGGAGAAATCTTTTCTGAACCCTTTCTAGCATGAGTGCTGCTGACGCCCATATTATAGAGCAATGTTCCAAATGACTTATGACCAAAGAATTATAAAATATTCTGAGTTCGTAGGTATGTGTGAATAGTTTGAAGGTACGAGAAACAAACTCAAGCATATTAATAACTATCACTATTTGTTACCTAACCAAGTGCAATTTGCCACCCTTACGCGAATAATTAATGGAAAATAAAGCAATGCTCGTTGCTAAAAACTTATTATTTTGTGGAGTCGTACATTTTATTTGGGGGCCGTAATATAAAAAAGTTTAAGAAGTACCGGTTTAGAAAACTTCGGATATGAAAGAAGCAGGAAGCGTGTCAAGGTCAAGCAGTTGCAGCGGATGTGACGCAAGTGGCGCAATGATGGCGCGACGCGACGTCACAATAGTTACACGGCTATTTTAATTATGGTGCAATGCTCTGCGGGTGAAACATATAGCGCCAATGCGCGAATAAAGAATGGCGTCCCTGTTTCTAATTCAATTTAAATACTTTTTTTAAGTATAGGTACGATATTTTCGTTTTGGATTCAATTTAATTTAAAAATAAAACAACAGCCCCACGATATCAATAGCAGCGATAATGACAATACATTATAATGTGTTGGTGCCCACCTTGAAGTGTGGAAGTGAAACATCGGCAGAAGGATTAGAGTAAGATTAATGTCGTGAAGATGCGTGCACTAAGAAAGAAATGCGGAGTGTCAATGTTTGAAATAAGACATCAGAAATGAATGCAGGGATAAAATTGATGTATTAAGCAAGATGCATGCATGGGGACTCATTTTGTCCCCCATAACAGCGTGGATAGAGGTGGAATCGAAATGAACTAAATAAAAAACAGTATTTACATTACACACATATATATATACATACCAACACGCCATTTCCCTATTGGGGTAGACAGAGAGAATATATACTTGTCAGACTTTCATATCATAACACGCCTCTTCTACGTTCATGCCCCTTCTCATACAATTCCTATGATTTATTTGACTTTTAACGTTTATTTCTTTCGAAATATCAATCACTTGGTCCAACTATGCTTTCTTTGGTCTTCCTCTACGACGCCTTCTTCTCACATTTGCGTTATATATTTTCTTTACACCATTTACATATGAATGCCTTATCAATGGAAAGTATGCTTTATTTTCTCACGACCGCAATGAAAGAATCTGGAATCGGACCATCGGAAATCTATTTGGAAAATTACGCCTACGTTTTATAATTATAAAATTACTTCAGAATATGGCGCTCTTTAGTGTTTTAAAGCCATAAAAATAAATTAATAAATAATTTATTTAAGGCACATCATCTCGAGAACTTAATAATTGTCGTCGACTCCGAGCAAATGAATCCCTTGTATAGAAAAAATTGTCTATTGGCACATGATCTCGAGAACTTAATAATTGTCGTCGAATCCGAGCAAATGAATCCCTTGTATAGAAAAATTGTCTATTGGCACATCATCTCGAGAACTTAATAATTGTCGTTGAATCCAAGCAAATGAATCCCTTGTATAAAAAAAATGTCTATTGGCACATCATCTCGAGAACTTAATAATTGTCGTCGACTCCGAGCAAATGAATCCCTTGTATAGAAAAAATTGTCTATTGGCACATCATCTCGAGAACTTAATAATTGTCGTCGAATCCAAGCAAATGAATCCCTTGTATAGAAAAATTGTCTATTGGCACATCATCTCGAGAACTTAATAATTGTCGTCGACTCCAAGCAAATGAATCCCTTGTATAGAAAAATTGTCTATTGGCACATCATCTCGAGAACTTAACAATTGTCTTTGACTCCAAACAAATGAATCCTTTGTATAAAAAAAATGTCTATTGGCACATCATCTCAAGAACTTAATAATTGTCGTCGACTCCAAGCAAATGAATCCCTTGTATAGAAAAATTGTCTATTGGCACATCATCTCGAGAACTTAACAATTGTCTTTGACTCCAAGCAAATGAATCCCTTGTATAGGCACATCATCTCGAGAACTTAATAATTATCGTCGACTCCAAGCAAATGAATCCCTTGTATAGAAAAATTGTCTATTGGCACATCATCTCGAGAACTTAACAATTGTCTTTGATTCCAAGCAAATGAATCCCTTGTATAGAAAAAAAATATATGTAGAATTTTATCTTTTCAGGTGGTCGTTAAGTTTTTATATAAAAATGTTTTATTTCAAAAAGTTTCACTTTTAACACTAATTGTTTGATACTTTTATAATTTTTTCATGGACATTTTTGGTGAATAACTATGGATTACTTTTCGCCCTTCAGATTCAAAATGACAAGCAGGAAAATACAATGTAGGAATATAGATAATAATGCCTCAGAAACTTTTGAAATTGAATTTGAACCCATACCATCGGATCCCGAATCAAATGTCAAGCCTGGTGATGATTTTATTCTGAATAATAGAAAAAAATAACCGTACTTTCAGTTCAGATCTAGTTCAGATGGCGAATGTGAAAATAAATTATCTGTAGTGAGGCCAAGATAAGAATAAAATCGTGATGAAGTGATTATAAAATGAAGTAAGGATGGTAAACCAACTTTATGTGGAACGTTTACTTCATCTTCTGATATAAGTGGAAATATATACGAGTGGAAAGGATTTGTGTGAGTTCGTGAGTGTGGGTTTCTTCTTATTGTTTTAATTTTGGTTGTTTTTGTATTTGTGTTTCTGTGTATTTATTGTTTTAATTTTTATTCTTATGATTGTGTGCGGTATATTGTGGGATGAATATTTTTGGTCTTTCTGGAGTGATGATGTGTGACGATTTGAATTTCGCAAAATGTTTCCAGTTGTAGTTGAGTGTCACTGTTTGTCAGGTTGATGAGAACGTGCAACGGGGTTTTGTTTTTGTGTAATCAAAAATCGGAAAGAAGTATCGATTTATTTTTTCATGCTAAATATCCTCAGTGAGATACAGGCAAAAGCCTAGTTTACTGGGGATACGACAAATGAAAGGCAACCAACCCAGATCCATTAAAATTGTATGTCCAAATCAAATTACCTGTTGTTTTATCGCAAATTGTGTATATTTTCTTGTCATGTGTAATAATAAATATATAAATAAATAAAATATAACTCAGCACAGCTTGTTTTGCGGTTCAAACCCTAATGGAAAGGATTGCATAATCTACGTCAAAAATACCTTTGAAAAGAAGTAACTAAAAATATGTTTTTTCATCTGAAATTCTAAAAAAAAAGAGTAAGCATCAATCTAAACAATGCACTCAAAGATATGCACTATGCAGGCCCTGTACGGTGTGCAAAGTACCTTTTTGTCTAGGGAAAAGAATGTGTTTTCGGAAATATCAACAATAAATTTGAGTTATTGATAAACAATATTTGAGTTGAAGTTGCATAGTGGGACTAAACGTATCCCTCCTTGTAATTAAGTAAGTGAAAATTATTTGTGTTTCTAATATTTTGTGTAATTTTAAATTATAAATAATTTAAATAAAACTATTTTATTACATTTGATAAAAATAAAATTTGTGTGCAACAAGGCGTTTTCTTTGTTATAAAATCTCGTGCTTCAAGTAGTTAAGGCCTGGATTAAAACAGTTGAAATATGAAATTTTAAATAACATTCGAAAGTGTTGCGTAACAGAATGTTACCAGTTCACGAATAGACTAATGTAATATTTATTTGGGTTGTGCAACTAAATGGCCGAGCCCCTCAGCGCGTCACATTAACGCGTCATCAGTCTATTAATGCAAATATCCGAAGCTCCGTAAAGTCAAGAACTCGGAAATGTTAGCGCCACGTAACGGCAAGGAGGTGTTAATTTATACCAGGGTTAACCAACCAGTCGAACGCGACCTACCAATACATTGTTTTAAGTAATATTGACATTTTCTTCCATTGCATATAACATATTTATAACATTTATTTATTTAACACTTTTATTGCAATACAGTCTGGCGGGCGTATTGCCAGGCGGCAATCTCTTCCAACCAACCAGACAGAAATAAATGAAGCAAGTTACATGGTCGCATAAATCATTCAAATGACTATCCATCCCCACGAAATCCATAAACGCATGCGTGAGCACGTGCCCACGAACCCCACAAAGACGGACAATCACCCGAATATTATTTTTCATATAAAGTGAGATATCATCAATCAAAAGGGAAGGAAAGGATGGTGGAGAGGAAAGGAAAATAAAAATCAGAAATGAAACACGTTATTTTACTGACTAGAAATTAAGAGGTTTTTCAGTCGCTTCTTAAAGCATGCCAAGGACGGAGCGAGTCTTATATTGGTTTGTAACTGATTCCAGAGTCTCACTGCATGGACAGTAAAGGACGACGTAAAGAAAGAGGAGCGGTGAACTGGAAAGGCCAATAAACAATCTCTGTTTGAGCGTAGCGCTAATCCATGATTGGAAAGACGCTGAAAATTTTCGGCGAGATAAGAGTTATATATAATAGTAAAAAATTGAAAATAAATTAAGCAATGCGCAAAATAATTGAGATAGGAAAGTGAAAAAGAAAAAGTTAATGCGATATACGGATGAGTAATGTAAGATTGGAACAAGTTGAGGAATTCTGCTATTTGGGTAGTATTTTCTCAGATGGTGGAAGATTTAAGGATATCGACCGACATGTAGCGATTGTAAACAAAGTTAATTGGATACTAAAATAGATTTGTTTATACACATATACTAGAACCGGGCAGTATCAAAATATGTTAAGATGATAGTCCACGGCAGTATTTTGGTGCCAACTTTGTTGTATGTGAGTGAAACGTGGACGTGGAAAAAGACTGACAGGAGCCGAATAAATAATACTATACATGGATTGACAATATATGGCACTATACAAAAAATAATACATGCATTGACAAAATATAGCACTATACAAAATAAAGGTATTAGGGATTAATTGTGAAATTAAGGCTGATGTGTTGAGTAAGATGAAGAAAAGTAGGCTAAGATGGTTTGGGTATGTGGAACGAATGAATGAAGAAAGACTAACAAAATAAATATATAATGCAAATGTTAATGGAGGGCGTGATAGAGAAAGGCCTAGGAAAGTATGGTTGGATTAAGTGAATGATATACTAAAAGTAGGCAATGTAGAAACTCAGATAAGTCGTAGAAGTTGTCTGAGAAAGTATATGGATTTAGAAGAGGCTAAGAATGTGATCTGTCCTCTCTGCCTTTCCCAACAGGATAATGACATGATGGTATGTACCAGTCAAAAAGTAATTATTTAATCATTAATATTAATACTGTCTCCTTCTAAGTAGTCCTAATAGAATAAAATATACATTTGCCAACGTTTTTTTTCTAATCCGCAAAACATTTGTGGAACACACTTTTTGAAACAGCCTTTAGCTCACCCATCGATCTGGCCTTTATCTCCTCTATGGTCGCAAAACGTTGTCCTTTCAATATCGTCTTCATCTTCGGGAACAGGAAAAAGTCGCAAGGGGCCATATCTGGTGAATATGATGGCTGTGGCATCACGACGGTGTTGGTTTTGGCCAAAAACTCATGAATTAGTAGTTGAGTGTGAACAGGTGCATTATCATGGTGCTAAATCCAGAAGTTATTTGCTCACAATTCTGATTCTTTTCAACGAATTGCTTTACGCAAGCGGCTTAAAATCTCAAGATAATATTCTTTAACCCTTCCTGTCCTGTGATGTGTAAGTAATACACATTGCTTCTAAAAAAATAATATCTCTATAAATATAATAAATACTGGGTTCAGATTTTAGGTATTCCTTCGTAATACATTTACGCATTGAATGAAAAAATAATAATTATCACTTATCGGCCACATTAGAGATATTTTGTGAAAATCGGGAATAAATTCACATATACAATCAAACGTGTGCCAGTGTGTGGCGTAGGTATATTCATTCTAAAACCACTATGGGTGAGGAAGTGACGCTATTCACGTATCACTCTACTTCGGTATATGGGAACGCAAGAAATAGAATCTCAATTCGCTCGCTTCTCTCGCTAGTAGCCAGTCGACTTTCGTTCGAGGTGGTCGCTTCGCCCATTTTGTGAACGTCATCCGATGTTTTTTTCATGTTTTCAGCAATAAAATTTCAATTATTATCACTTTTGACTTCAAATTTAATTAATTTAAGCGATTGGCTATGAATATTCTTATTTTCCGATTTTAGATCGCTCATTTTTATATTTGTATTGAATACACAGCACCGGAACGGGCGTATTTTTTTTTAGCACATGAAGGGAAAGGTTAATGACCGTACGACCATGATGGCATAGTCCACTATGAATTCGACCGGCGGTAAGTATTCATAGTGGACTATGCCGTCGTAATCAAAGAAAAAAAGGAGAACCTTGACATTCGATCGAACTTTGCGTGTTTTCCCGGTCTTGGCTCTTCAGGAAGCTTCCATTGAGACGATTGGGTCTTTATTTCGATGTTATAGCCATGCACCCACATTTCGTCACCTGTTATCACACGTTGGAGTAATTCTGGATGGTCAGCGACATCAAGCAAAATTCGATCAGCGATGTTTTTGCGATGCTGCTTTTGTTACAAAATTTAACTTTTTTTTTTAACAAATTGACTGCCACTCGTTTTATGCCCAAAATATTGGTAAAAATTGCTTCGCATAAGCAGTATGAGATATCAACTTCCTCAGCAGCCTCCAGTATAGTGATTCGGCGATTACTAAGCACAATGTCCTTATTTTTTTCACATTTCCATCAGTGGTTGATGTGCTAGGACAACCATCCCTCTTGTCAACTTCAACGTCTTCACGACCTTCTTGAAAACGTTTGTACCATTCCCCCATGATTTCGACAAAACATCCTCACCAAAGGCTTTCTCCAACCTTTGCCCCACTGCACTTTATTCCATTTTCAACAAAACATCCTCGCCAAAGGCCTTCTCCAACCTTTACCCCACTGCACTTTATTCCATTTTCAAGCAAAGGCCTTCTTCAGCCTTTGCTCCATTCCACTTTATTCCATTTTCAACGCAAAGGCCTTCTCCAACCTTTGCCCCACTGCACTTTATTCCATTTTCAACGCAAAGGCCTTCTTCAACCGTTGCCCCACTCCACTTTATTCCATTTTCAACGCAAAGGCCTTCTCCAACCTTTGCCTCACTGCACTTTATTCCATTTTCAACGCAAAATTTAACGCAAATTCGTTATCCGAATTCTTTAAAATGAAAAAATCGCAATTGTACCAAAGTGCGTTGTAAATATTTACCTGTCAAACACAAACTGCCCATCCAATATCGCTGAAAATTGAAACGTACATTACAAACAATATCGCCAACGTGAAGAAAAAAGATGGAATCAATCAAAAACCAACAGCCCGCAAAATTAAAATATTCTCGCTTTTTGTTTATCACGCCATGTATGCATAACATTTATTATTCAATAAATGGGTCACATATAATATTATCACGTTCATATGTTTGTGGTCTCCAAAATAATGTATGTATGGACCTCAGGCTGCCCGCGGGTCGCCAGTTGCCGACCCCTAATCCAGAGATAGCACACACTTATTAATGTATTCAGCACAAAGCACTCTTGCTCAACCAAAAAAGTGTCTTCACTTAACCCAAAAAAGCAATTTCAGGGTCGTCGCTAAAAGTGTCTAATACGAAAATATTCAACATAAGTACATTAATTTGTATTTATCTAAATTAAAAATATCTAAAAGTACAAATCTTCTATAAAATAAATAGATGTAGGAACTAAGTGATTTTTTATGAATAACTAACTATTTAAAATTTGCATAAAATATATTAAGAAATGAGTGATAAATCACTGATTAAATTTACCTAAAATGTTACTTAATCGCAATGCAACAAAATATACAAATTTTACATGCGATCCCACATTTTTTTTTTCTTAAAAGAATAGATATGACCGAAGTCATAGGTATCCTTATGCCATCGAAAACTAGGCGGAAAATGTGCCTGTGTCGTTCGAGGGGAGTAGCACAGCGTGGGTTTCGAACCGACAACCTTCCGCGAGGAAGTCCAGTGCGTTACCGCGCGACCATCTTCTCCCTGGCTCCATCCCAACTCATTGTCTGTGAAGACTGTTGGGGTCAGCTCTCCTCGTCCTCAGGTTGTATGCTCTTCTGTCCCGGACTACGTCCCCCAGGCCGTGCCTCTGCATCAGGTTATCTTTTTGCACCACCCATAAATTCTTTGGTCATCCTCTGGTTGTTATTCGAGGAAGATCCATGGAGATTGCCTGGTTCACAATGTGATCGGGTGCTCTGCGTCCAACGTGCCCATACCATCTCAATCGCCTCTCCTCCATCTTGTTGTTGATGTCTGTAACACCTAGGCTTCCATGAATGCGTGAGCTTTTTATTTTGTCTCTTAGGGACATGCCAGCTGACCATCTTAGCATGTGCATTCAGCAGTTTCTAGTTGCCTAGAGTAAGAGTTATACATCGTCCAGAATTCGGAGCCATAGAGGAGTACGGGTTTGACAATCGTTTGGTATACTTTTCCTTTTAACTTTACTGGCATTTTCGGATCACATAGAACTCCCGTCATTGATCTAAACTTCATCCATCCCACACTAATTATATGTGTTACATCTGCTGCACATCCTCCATCGCTATGGATGAGTGACCCAAGATACTTAAAGGAGTCACAATTTGATAATGTTTCTCTATCCATTTGCATTACGGGAGTGACAGCATTTGTGTTCTTGAATGGGTTATCGCATGACCATGCACCTCTAAAAATATTTTTTATAATTAAATTATTAGTTTATAATTAACTATTTGAATGAATGCAAAAATTTTTAATTTTGACTTTAGTACAAGAATAAAATTATATCTCGTAATTGTTACTCCTGTTTATTTACAACAATGACAAAAATAAAAGTAGGGATGTATTTTATTACAATGTATGATATTTTATCGGCCATTAAAAACGGTTGCAAGAGTAATAATACTCAAGTTTGAATATTGAATGGATATGAATTTGTCGTAAAAATTTACATGAGTTATATACAAAAAAGTATAAATCTGAGACAGGTCAAGGCTCAGGCAATCAGGAGGCCCCAACATATTAAAAGAAATAAAAAATAATCTAAGAAAAAAAATATGCTTACACATAAACAATCCACTTCGACAATAAAAAAACACATTGAAACATCAACATATTTACAGATATCTCAAAAAGTTTGAGAGGAATAAAGTCAATGAAAAAAAAGAGAGTCACGCCATTGCGTCAGATTTATGGTTCAAACAAACAAAAACACTTTCTAAGAGAACTTTAAAGGCATTAAGACTGTCATCAAATATGTCCGAGACTGCGATATAGTCATTACCCAGTCGATGCAATCTGGGTATGGGAGAATTCGAGTAATAGTTTTTACTACAACTCTCGCACCGGAATATATCCTGCAGTCTTCTCGAAGGATTTCAGAAATCAATCATTTCCAGTAACTTTGGACAGTCAATTATCCCATTCGGTATTTTGAAAAGTATGATCAAATCAAACATCACTCTATGATCGGAAAGTCTCATCAAGTTCAGACGCGATAACAACATATTATTGTTTACATAATCATATCATAGACCGAGCCTAAAACTGATGCGATGCAAAAATCTGTGCTACACCCTCTCCAAAGGGTATATAGTAAATTGCTTGATAATATTATAACAGTTCTATTCTTCCTTTCTTTCGATGGTCCTACAGCCCATATCGATCTTTGGCCTCCGTCAATCTTCGCCTCCAACTCCTCCTGTCTTCCGCCACAACCCTCCAATCCTGCGCCTGCAGCAGCCGGGTTACGTCCCTCTCAACTTTGTCCTCCCATCGCAGCCTCGGCCTGCCCACTCTCCTTCTTCCACCCGGGTGTCCCTCCAGGATTCTTTTGGGTGCTCGTGGCCGCTGTCCCGCCCATCTCAATCTGCTCAGTCTGACATCTACAAATAGCCTGGGAGCTTTGTAGATATTATACAGCTCGTCGTTGTATCGTATTCACCAGGTTTCGCTGTCATTCACGGAGCCCAGGATCCTACGTAGTACTCTTCTCTCGAAGGCATTCAGCAACTCTGCGGATTTAGATGTCAGTGTCCATGCTTCGCATCCATATGCCACCACTGTTCTAATAATTGTTTTGTATAGGGTGACTTTGGTTTTAACAGTTCTATTATGACAATTAAATTATAACTTAACCAAAGAGCTACAATTTTTTTTTGATAAAGTCTTTACAATCAGTATGATATCTGTCAAATGGAGGGTGAGTATAACAATCTCTATCTTCAAGAAAGGACAGAATATCATTCTGGAAAATTACAGATTTTTCATATAAAATCTCATTAATTTCTCAAAATCTTCACAAGTACCCTAAAAAACTCAAATAGAGCATTGTGAATAGAGAGAAGCAGGAGGAATTCAGAAAAACCCGGTCAACTACTGATGGCATCTTCATAATGAGGCAAATAAATGAAAA
The DNA here is from genome assembly GCA_949825065.1 of Odontocerum albicorne. Taxonomy (NCBI): domain Eukaryota; kingdom Metazoa; phylum Arthropoda; class Insecta; order Trichoptera; family Odontoceridae; genus Odontocerum; species Odontocerum albicorne. The sequence goes on from OX463845.1 coordinate 4,926,820, forward strand.
AAACAATTAAATATAATAAAACCGCATTTGTATGTTATGTTAATTTTAGGAAGGAATTCGATAACATGGTGCTGGATGATGTAATCGGAATCCTGTTAGTAAAGGAAATATCACTTGCTATAGCTAAGGCCATCAAGAGTATTAATTCAAATTACAAAACGAAGATCAATGTAGATGGTGAGTTATCTAAGAAAATACCAGCGATGAGCAGAACACGACAGAGTGACAGCCTTAGCCCTTTCTTTTATAATTCCATAATGGGCAGAATTATAGAAAAGGTTGTATTCCCAGAGATTGATCACAAGATGGACGATAAAACCATAAGCAATATATGATATGCAGATGACGTTACCATAGTAGCAAAATAATAAGATGATATACAAAGGTAAAAAGTATTATATAAGGATCTCAAACAAAACTAAGAGTTTAACAATAACCTTACAGTCAAGGAGTTACAAACTAGTCATCGATGGTAATTCTGTTGAGCGAGTGATGCAATTTAAATACTTAGATATCGACATCTCCAGCCACAATAATCTCTACAATGAAGAACGGGAATAAACAAATAAGGCAGCTGCAATGTCTGATTGTCTACGGAATGTGATCTGAATAAACAAAAACATCCTATAGTTTGGAAATTCTAGAATGAGTCCTGTGACAGCTCACAAATTTGCCCCAATACAACCTTGTAACGATGTTCAGTAACTTTAATTATTTTATCAACTTTAATATAAGCCTCAATTCTAATAAATAGCAAATTACATAAGGTTGTATTGGGGCAAATTTGTGAGCTGTCACAGGACTCATCCTAGAATTTCCGAACTATAATCAATAGCAAAGTTGGCATATATAAGACCTGTGTCAGGTTAATCATAACCTGAGCCAACACCATTAGAACAAAGAGCATTCTATAAATATCTGAGATGAGAATATTACAAACCATCGTAAGAAAATCTCTCAAAAATGGGGTCAGAAACTATCTCATTCGATAAACATGCAACACAGAGGATATCATCAGATGGAATAAGAAGAGAGGGTGATAATAGTGTGACCATGTGGATAGGATGTGCAGAGATAGAATCCCATGCATAGTGGTACACGACATCACCCGCAAGACATCACATGCCAGAAAGGCTGCGTGAAAAGTGGAGTGACAATTAGTGCTCTGCCTCCCAAGAATGATTTTCATGGCAACAGATCCAAGATTTACATCAACAAGAATCAATCATTTCTCAGAAAGTGATGACAGCGAAAAATATAATACATCCTAAAGACCAACCTGACATGATTCCAGATAAAACAATTAATCATCACACCTGGTTGGTAGAAATAAGAAAGTATGTTTAAGAATAAATTAATCCTTACCAAGATCTTGACGGGAGAACACCACGTTCAGGCTACATAATTTATGTCTTCTAAAGCAATAAATTCACTGAAAAAGTATATAGTAAGGAGAAAAATAAATAATGTAATTAAGTGTTTCTTTGCTTACGAAAAGGTTGCCTAGCGACACCAAGCTAAAGGGGACACCCAAAAATTAATAAATAGGTTATTCAAATATTTTAATAACAATGTAATCCATGTGTCGTCATTGTTAGATGGGTCAACAAAGGATGTGATATATGTATATAAAATCAGCACGTGGCCACTTGATAGTCACCCCCAAACCATGAACTAGGGCTACCCATAAACATACTACCTATATATAGGCCATAATATGTTTATCAAATATTTAAATGAATATAGCCTTCCATGACATTGTAGATACATTTGCGGAAAAGGAAGCAAGACACAAACTGTAATAGTTGGTTATGTGACATGAAATACATCATCATCCAAGTTCATTATCTGAAATGGAAAAGGTAAGCATTTTCATAATTACATATTGCTTCCCAGCAATATGTAATTACAAAATTACATTCCCCAGGTTGGGAGGAGCAAGTTTCAAACTGCCTAGGGGCGCCATCTATACAAATACTGCATCGTTGATAAATAACTGTTTAAATTAACTTAAAACGTTTTTAATAAAATATATTATTTGTAGTAAAGTGACCGTTTAATAAAAATATATTAAAATTTACATAAAATGCCTGAAATTATTAATTATCATTAATTTCGTATTTATATATGCCAAATATGCTTATACGAGTATATACATGTGCTCACAACTGCAAAATAATTTTAGTAATAAAATAATTGGTTAATTAAATATTTTAAATGAATGCAAAATACTTTTAATATTTTTAATGACCACCTGCCTTCCAATGGAGACGAAAACTCTCGTGACAAAAAGCAGAAAAGGGTTTACATTTGTAAGCATCACTATGATTATTGTTTCTTTGAATGATAAATAATCAATTAAATAAATAAACGCAAAATTGTGATAAAAAAACAGTATTTTGTTATGTGGACAATATACGAGTATATACCCCACACATATGATACGAGATAAATAATGTGATCTTCAGTTTTTACCGATACAAAGGAATTCTAAAACTACTCTCTGGTAATAATACAGAATGTTTGAACACTATCTATGGACACTCCCCCACTATTATTGAAATATTTTACAAACTGCGCTCCATAACAGTAACATTTGTGAGTCTAACAACAGCTCGAAAACGTACATTTATGAACTTGTTATTAATATTCCTTAGATCTAAGACCAAAAGACTTATTTCACATGCATTGAATACTCATTTGTATGTACTAACTTTCAGTAGAAGATGACACTTAGAAGAACAGTAAACAATTATTTCATTGAATTATGAAAAAGACACTTTGAACTTTATATTATTTATAGTTAAGGCATTAACATTGTGGACATTTAAATACATTGTAATTTGTTTTATCAAACACTGTTTATTCCACTTTTTTGTAACGGTATAACCCTACCGGTTTCAAGGCTTTCACCTCATCTTCAGGGGAGCACAAACAAGTCTTGTATGGGTTATAACATTACAAAAAAGTGGAATGAACAGTGTTTGATAAAACAAATAACAATGACTGAACTTTATATTTTATCAAGTGGTTTTGATGATTGCATAATCGATAGTCATTAGTTTCAACAATGTGACTGTAAATGGGAATTATTATAAAACCACTGAATAATGGAAGATTCTTTGAAAATAAGCAAACACTCCAGTGAGTGCAATAAACCACAACAGATTGTATGACTAATCAATGGTTCTATTTATAATAATATTACACCTCGATTCCCAAAAGTTATAAATATTTATCGCTTTTTCCTATCTCTTACAGTAGTTCACACTCTTATCTGTAGAGTGTGCAATCTCGAACGATAAAGACTATAACGATAACAACTAATAGATTACTTGCACCATTCTATTTTGTAATAAAATATGAACTCAAGATCGCTTTGTTTTTAAACACATAACACATCGATCAACAAGTCCCGGGACTAACTACTAAAACAACATTTGTTTGCCAAAATTCTTCTTTATTCATCAACATAGTCTCCTTCAAGAGCGATATATTCATTCCAATGTTTTCCTAACTTTTCTATGCCAGCCGTGTAGAACGATTTATCTTTGGTTTCAAAATAGGCGTTAGTTTCGGCAATCACTTCGTTTTTTTTCCATTAAAAAGCAATGTTTTATCAACACACGAAATACGGTTTTTTCCATTGTTTTGAAAATAGCAAAAGTAGCATCACTAAAACCACTGTAACTCAATGACACAATGTCATGAAAGTTTGACACGTAACTTCTAAAGGTTGGTACTAACGGAGAATGGTATGGATTTGTTATTAGAGGCACCATCTGTTGGTTAGTCCCGGGAATTGTTGATTGATGTGCTAAAAGACAGCTTAAGCTACAATAAATAAATTTAGGTAGAATGATGTGCGTGATAGAAATCGGAATGCTGATAACAAGTCTATTGGTAACAATTAATCTGAGAATTCCTAATTCCCCGCTGTTATACTACGAGTTTGCTTGTGCAAACTTTACAATGATCAACCATTGATCATAAAATCATTAATCATAAAATCATTGATCATAAAACCATTGATCATAAAAGCGGCAAGCAGATAATTTAAATATCTGATAATTGTATATAAAATATAAAAAGTGTATATAATATCAGGTCATGGTCAACCCAAAGGCAGCTCATGAGCAGCTTACGGTATTACTGCAGTTAACTGGAAATACAGCATAATGCTGCTTCTAAAATTTGAGCATATTTCTAGATTATTACAACATTTTTTCTGCATAAATTTCAAAATTGACACATGGTATGGAGGGCTTGGTGACTAGAGATGGACCCATATCGTATAATTAACTATGTATTTTTTGAAATCTTTTTGAGTTTGTGTACTTGCTTACTTATATGTTGTTTTATTGTAATTATTATTGTTTTTTTTTAATATTACTATAATTTTTCTGTGTAATGAATGAAAAACGTAATACTTGTATATTTATGTTTAATATAGTTGCATAGTACAATGCACCGTTGATGAAAATAAATAATTATGATATAAGATGATAAATCTAATGAACTATTTAAGTAACACCCTGAGGCAATTTTTAACCAGACCGGCCACAGACTGCTGTCTGTGGTTAGTAGCCTAAATCTTCTGGAAATGACAAGAGGGAGCCGGTCAGTCTGTCTCTTCCACACTCTCCATTAATTTCAGGCATATGTGTTTATTTCGTAAATTTTTCATAACTTATTCTCTCAATGTGACTTAACCATCTCAAGATTTTTTTCTTTATTCTTGTTGTTGCTGCTGGACCTCGTAGTCGAGGATCCCCTTGCCATTCTAACATTAATTCAGTTGGAAAGCAAAGCTGTCTCGTGGAGTTTTAGTTTCTTTTTTCCTCCTCTTTACTTGAGTGAGCTTTTGACACCAGCAAACTCGCCGGCCAAACCGGTGTACTAGAGCCGATAGCATATCTAAAGTGAAACTATCGAAGTACACAGGCAGAGGAGCACACAATTCTCTTTTTTTTTTAAGAATAGATATGAACTTAGTCGTAGATATTCTTATACCCCAAGACTAGGTAGAAAAAATGCATGTTTCAATCGAGAGCAGTAGCACACCCCGAGGTTTGAAACGGCGACCTTTTGCATGGAAGTCCAGTGCATTAGAGTGCCGCCATGCACCTCTTTATTTTACTTATAACATACATCTCCAACAATTATCCTTCATCTCGTCATTTCTTATTCTATCAAACAATATAATATCAGATATTCTACACAAGGCATCCATTTTACCACATTTATTCTGCTCTTATAGTTCATTTTCAAAGTCTAGGCTTTGCTTTCCATACATCAAGGTCGGCATTAGTACATTACTGTGCCCAATCACTTTGTGATTGCATAAAAGGAAAAAATAAGTAAAATAAAAAACGTATTTTATATTTTTGTGTTCACCACAGGTTTAATTTAGGTTCACAACTAGTTTCAAAGACCACCGTCTTCTTCGTCAGGTGAATATAAACTAAGTTGCTAAAATATATTCTGTACAAGTGTAAATAACCTAATATAAAAGAGATGAGGTAGGGGAGCGAAGTGGGGAGAGATGTAATACAATGGTGAATGGGGCGTGGAAAAATATGTGAGTGAATGTGAATCTTTAAGACAGGGGAGGATTTTAAATTGGGAACATATTAAGCAGAGGGCTATTATGAACTTTGTGATTGATTAATTTACAAAAAAGTGTGCCGTTAACCTTGTTCCTTGCAGCAACATGCATATATTAGCTACTCCGAACTAGTGGAATCAAAGGAAAATTTTACTGCATTAGAAATTTTCAATGAAAGTATTTGCTGCTTATTAAACTGTTTAAACTTTAGGTCTTAAGCCACTTTATAAAAATAATTACTATGCTGCGAGTTATGTTTTCATAGCGTTGAACATGTCTGTTTTTGTGAATATCGACTGCAAGGCCAAATCGCTATGGACGGAAGACAATGCTCTGTGTTTGGTGGGATCAGAAGGGTGTTATCTATTATAAGCTGCTAAAACCTGGCGAAACCGTTAATACTGAACGTTACTGACAACAAATGATGGATTTGAACCGACAATTGTATGAAAAACGACCAGAATATCAAAAGAGGCAACACAAAGTGATTTTGCTTCATGATAATGCATCATCGCACACAGGAAAACCGTCAAGAAAACGATTGAGGCGTTTAGTTAGCAAATACTTTCGCATGCGGCTTATTCACCAGACTTGGCTCCATCCGATTACTACTTATTTGCATCGATGGGACACGCACTTGCTGAGCAGCGCTTCACTTCTTACAAAAATGGCTCGATGATTGGTTTGCCTCAAAAGAGCAACAGTTTTTTTGGCATGGCATCCACAAATTGCCAGAGATATGGGAAAAATGTGTAGCTAGCGATGAGCAATACTTGGAATAAAATATTTTTTACCATTTTCATACAATAAATGTGTATTTTCTATAAAAAAATTCCCGTTTCATATTTACAGACCTGATATATCTAAGAAAAACTCCAAATAAAAGAATATATATCTATGAAAAACTCCAAATTAAAGTAGACGTAGATTTTTTTTAATTATCGCAAGTGCTTAAATTGATGGCCATTCTGGTCACTGCTAATAATGTGGAATCGCAAACATTACGAATAATTGTTTTGGTATTTGGGCGCATTCTCTATCAACAGCTGCTCCCAATTCATTAACTGATGCCGGTTTTATGCCATAAACTTATCTTTGATGAATCTCCATAAAAAAAAGTCCATTGGCGTAAATCTAGGAAGTGCGGAGGGTATTCAATGGTACTTCTACGTCTAATCCATCTGTTCAGACGATTTTCATCGACATACATCATACTCGTAGGAAATAAAAGTCCTCATCTCCTCATGAATGTGTGGTATGACAAATTCCTGCAGCAATTTCAAGTAAACGGCACGGTGTAAAAGTATGGATTCATTTTTTAAGGACAGCCTATAGATTGAGTGCAGGATTTCTATAAAAATGGAAATATGGAGAAAAAAGAACATACTACTAGTTTATTTTTTAAATTCTGTTTATTCCAAAATATTTACATTACATATATAAAAGAGAAAATTATAAAATTAATTTATGTATGACAAATAAAAAAAGATCGATATTTTTTTTACAATTTGAATTAAGTTGAATCTTGAATGAAAGAAAAGGAAAACAGGTTTATCAAATAACCATTCAAAATTTTCAAATTATACAAAAAAAAATACCATTTCAAACGAAATTATCAAGTTTCTGTGCTGAAAAATGTGAATATTCTTAATTATTAATAATTACTGTACAAATAAGAGAAACTATTTATTGGAATGGTATTTTGCACTGTTAAAATTTCATTGAAGAACAGTGCAAATTATACATATTTTATTTTTCATATACATAAAGGGTCTTTCAAATTGAGCGGTTTTTTTAATTAATTCTTTTTTAACTCTTGAATAAAACACACAATGTGCTTTGATTTCAAAAAACTTTTTATCGGTCATTGAAGTATAATGTATGTCATTTAAACACAACAAACAATATCCGCCAAATGTCCACCTCTTGCAGCTCCACAGATGTCCACTCTTTTGTCAAAATTTTCGATGACATTTTGACATAATTGCGGTTCTAACTCACCAATAACGCGAATAGTTTCGTTCAACTCAGAAATTTATCGGGGGTCATTCTTATAGACCTGGATTTTCATGTAACCCCAGAGAAAATAGTCCAACGGTGGTCAGATCACATGATCTTGGTGGCCAATTAACATCACCGTTTCCGGGGATTACTATAGATACAATAATTCTCAATTTGAACGTGTTGTTATATTGTATACGACTCCATTTTTATAAATGTCATACATTACACTTCTCAAATGTCATAAGACCCAAGCAAGTTCGCGACGCCATCTGTGTTTTATCCAAGAATTAAAAAAAAAAAAAAAAACGCTCAATTTGAAAGACCCTATATAATCATTCACAAAAAAGCCAAATTTAATAAAATCAATATACAGTGAAAAATAATTGGACAAAAACAAGCCACCAAAAAACAATTATGTTTGTTTAGACTTGAATCAGACAACCTTTACAGATCAACGTATTTGAAAACTAATAAACATATACACAAATGAAAATATATTAGATAGTGGCTCTCATATTTAAAATAAATAAACAAAGTTACCTAGATTTTACATTTTCTTATATTTGTTTCATATGTTAAGGATCCGATCTGAGCTAAGACTGGACCATATGTTAAGCATCCGATCAGAGCTAAGACTGGACCATGTGTTAAGGATCCGATCAGAGCTAAGACTGGACAATATGTTAAGGATCCGATCAGAGCTAGGACTGGACCATGTGTTAAGGATCCGATTTTAGCTAAGACTGGACCAAATGTTAAGGATCCGATCTGAGCAAAGACTGAACACATGCTAGGCGCACGAGATACAGACATTGAAATGACAAAACTCCAATCCGAAAATCTACTAAGGACAAATTTATTCAAAATATTTTGGTTCAACCATTCCAATAAACGGAGGGTTGTGCTCCAGGACATAAAAAAACAAAATAAAAATTGGCTAATACAAATAGAGAAAAATAACGGGGATTATGTGCGATAGAAGGCTACTAATAAAATTTAAGAGAAAGATTTACAAGACAGTGATCAGGTCTGCTATACTGCAAAAGGAACAAATGCTTCATGTCGTAGAGATGCATGCTGCGGTGATCATTGGGGGTTCACTTGATTGGACAAGACGCGAAATGAATAAATTAGTGGATTAATCAAAACGGTGCCAATAATAATAAAAGCCCGAGAAGCAGGAGAACGCTGGTGGTATGGAGACATATAATGGCGAGACGAAGGGATTAATTGGGAATTTCTAAATGGACGCAGAGGGAGATCAAAGAAGACCCTACATAAGAATTGGAGGAGGACATGACAAGACTCGAGTGATTATCGAGATAGAGAAAGATGGATAAGGTCCAAGCAGCCAACCCCGAATGGGTATGAGATAAGGTGAAGGAAAAGATGTATACGATTGGTATGCAATACAAATTAATATAAAATTTAACCAAATTTTATGATACCACATTTTATGATACACCAGAGACTAGTTTGATTTTCAATGTGAACATTCGAGTGTACGCATAAATTGAATCCAGGGCAATGACTTTGATAATGTAACGTCATTACATCACATTATTTTTTCCCTTTACATATCTGACTTCACTCTCATCAACCAAATTGGAACACTTTCGGATGATATATATTTGTGTGAAAAAGTATTTATAGATATCAATAAATTGAGTTTTACGTAGTTCACCATATTACTTTCGTCTACCAAAAAAAGACTTTCACATTTGCATGAAGAGATATTTTCAGATGACAATGCTTTTTGCAGATGATGTAGCACTGATATCAGATAACCATTGTGACTTGCAGAGCAGCCTGGAGAGATGGAGAAAGATCCTGGAGGAAAACAGCTTAAAAATCAATAGGAAAAAGACAGAATATCTGTACCTGCCATTTGAAGATCTAAATGCCACAACTCCTTCAATGCAACTGGATGGGGAAATATTAGCCGGCTGTGACTCATTTAAGTATCTGGGCTCACTCATTCACAAAGACGGAGGGTGCGCCGCGGATGTTGACCACAGAATAAGTGTGGGATGGATGAAATTCAGATCGGTAACAGGAGTCTTGTGTGACCCAAAAATGCCTATAAAACTGAAAGGAAAGGTATACCAGACTATCGTTAGACCCGCAATTATGTATGGCTCAGAATGCTGGACTATGTACGGCTCCTACTCTAGGCAACTTGAAACAGCAGAAATGCGATTGCTTAGGTGGTCGGCAGGAGTATCATTGAAAGATAAAATTAAGAGCTCACGCATTCGTGGTAGCCTGGGTAAGTAACCCAGCCACTGACATAAATAGTAAGCGGGAAGAGTGACAGCTGGGATGGTGCGGACACATAAGACGGAGACCACCAGACCATACTATAAATCAGGCAATGACTGTGATCTTCCTCGACAGCCGTCCAGAGGAAGACCAAAGAACTCCTGGATGACTCAATGCTCCAAAATCCTGCAGAGTAACAGCCTAGATGAAAGCGACACCCAGAACCGAAGAATATAGTCTGAGAACGAGAAGAGCCGACCCCAACAGCCTACCTAGGCAATGAGTTGGGACAGTGCCAGGAAGAAGAGATATTTTCAGATATCTTTAATATTTTCAAGAGTTTCATCGTGATTCTTTGAAATGAAATAGGCTAACTGAAATTTTGAAATATATTGCAAACAAATTTTTTTTTTAATATGAGTGATGATATTTACGATTCTTTAGTTTTTGACACTCAATAGCGAAGTGCGGGTGTTTCCATATGTTAATTTTATTTTCGAGTAAACAACAATTAAAATGCAGTTTTGCAAGAAACAAAAAGTTACCGCTTCACTGTCAATTTACACATTCTCTTATTTTGTACCTTTTTTATTTTCTCTTCTGGAAAATGTAAAATCCGGGTAACACTGTTTGTAAAAAAAATACTTTAAATAGTTACAAATGAATTATTTAAGACAGCTATCTAATTAATTTACCTAATCAAATTAATTATCTAAACTGAATTTAAAATTTTTTGGCAGAATAACTTATGATTTACAAAAAAAGAGCGTCAACTACAGAAAAATGATCTATCTCTTCATTCTGTTAATAAATTTCTCTTTCACCTTTATTTCTTGAAAGATTAAAAGATACTCTTCTCGAGAATTGTAAAATTTGTCAAACTATCTAATAATACTATTAATAAAAAATTTAACAATTCTTTACATACACACAGTTTGATTCAATATAGAAAAAAAGCACATTATACATGAAATCTGGAAAAATTAATAACTAGTCATATTTACTTTTTGCCCATACTTTATATTGTTTATTTTTACAGAATATTAATTGCTTTCTAGAGCAAGCAGAGGAATGCTTCTGCGCCCATTTAATTTACTGATGCTGTAACCATAAAGCGATGTAGCATTTGCGTTGTAACATATTTATAACATAAAAAATAAAAATAAATCAAACGCGGGAAATCAGCTAAAGTAACAATATATTGATGACATTCCCAAAATAATTTATCTCTTAAATCAGCTGATATAATTTTGTGAAACTTTAAAATTAACACCAGGTTTGGGTCGCAATTGCAATGAGAATACAACATATACCTTTTTCAAGTAGTCTGTAAAAAGTGAATATTCATAAGTTAGAACTCGAGGATAAGCTGTCCTTAGAGCCTCGGGGGCATTAGGTTAAACCCCTAACATCCATAAAATAAACTATTACAACAACCATCAATTGCCTCGAAACTGGTTAAGTCACGACTTAAAGAGTATATGACTCTTATAGCACCCCTGTGTTCCTGATAGATCGTTACGGGTGACGATGATGTTGCTTTATTACTATTATTATTTAGGTTGTTGGTGGCAGTGAACGTGTTAAGAACATGAAGATCTCACCTCTAGTCTTATGAGATAAGAAATGTGATAACTTTCCTCTGAAGATCGAATATTTAGGAAACAAAATATATATAAACAAGAATATTTCTAATAAATTATTCACTCACTGAATACTAATGATAGAATCATGTCAGTCGCTTGACTCATATTGAACTTCAACATAAAATACTACAAAAAAAAAACTGACTGATGACTTCTTTCATATACTGAAAAAAAACTGACTGATGACTTCTTTCATATACTGAAGAAAAAAAAATTTTAATTTAAAACAAAAATATTAGTCGCAATTTTCGTTTTATTTTTGACTATTCTGTGTATATTTCAAGCAAAACAAAAATAAATATATATTTATGTCAAAATTATACAAAACAAACGTAATTCCAATATGGTGACGGAAAAAAAAAAACATGTAAAGTAGAACCACGATTATCCGGATTGGACAAAATAAATGAAAAAAAATAAAAAATTGCGGATTATACGAAAGTGTTACGTAACAATTAGTGCAGATTCAAAACTTCACTAGCCCTTGTCGTATTTTTTCCGACACACTTTCCAAAACATTTTCAGAAAAAATACGACAGGGGTTAGTGAAATAGTAAATAGACTCAAGCATGCACTCTTAACTCTTTCACGGCGGGGGACCACTTAACTGGCCCATACATAATACGTGCCGTCCTGGCGAGCGGTCATTTAAGTGGCCACTAACTTTGCGTGTCGATATCTCAGTCAAAATTAAATCTTCTTAAAATTTTTTAACCTGAATATAAAACAAAACGTGTCCTCTAGTGACATCTCTTTTAAAATCATCAAAACTTCAAGTACTTGATCCATAAGAAGGATTTAAACAGACCGATTCGAGGCCGTCGAAATTTAAAGCATTTTAAATATTAGCGCCACACGTTCGGGTGTGTTGAAGGTCATGTTTCAATGACGATTGCTCCCGATCAATATGACGTATTTTGCGTCGATATTTTTTTTGTAAGTACGCGTATTGCGTATTGAATTAATTGCCTTTTTCATTGTTTATGGATTATTGTTTTCTTCGATTATTGCTTCTTATATTGTCGCACTTTATTTATAGCTTTGATTTGGATAATATTACGTGTGTATAGTGTCAGCTAAAAAATGCATCGGCGCACAGTTCCACAGTAATCAGATTCGGGATAATGGTGAGTCATATTTTTATGTAGATACAATATAAATTTATTGAGGTAAAACACCGCCGCCTGTGGGACACACGAAAGATACTCGAGCCATCGCCGTAAAAAGGTTAACTAGTTGTAGTTAATGACGTCATCGATTCAAGACAGGGTTTGTTGTCAAATGTTATCATCTGAATGGATATTCTCGATCACAATTTAAATATTTATCTCTAATAATATCGATGTAATTGAAAATCTAAAAATTAATTATCTGCAGGTATGTATAGAATTTATTATTTCGAGATGTACCATATTATTACTTCCGTTAAATTTATACATATTTATTAAATGTGATAAGCACTTTTTTCTTCTTGATTATTCCATTTTTTGTTATCCAGACCATTTTCATCACCAATTAGTCCGAATAATCGAGGTTCTACTGTGAATAAACTGTCATTAGTTCCATTTCAATATTATCAGAATGTACTGAATTTGATGAGTCTTCGACTATCAAAATGCGGCTTAGTTGACGAGACAGCTATGTGACTCAGTTTGCCATAAAAATATAAAAAAATAACAGTTAAGTTTCTATTTAACAGTTCCAATAACACTAGAAAATAGACCTGGAAGTATTTCCGAATCCATTTCCTTATGCGGAAAACTGTTCAAGAAAACTATCTAACAAGTAGTTAAAAAAATGTCTTTGTATTTAAAATCCTTTACCAATATCAAAAATAAAGCAATGGCATACAATGAAATAAAACCACTAGTCAGTCACAAATGATATTAACAGATAGGACACTTTAAACTTTTACTCCATTCTCATCAGTCTTTTCTGCAGCTGTGAATGATTGATTGTCACACTATCCTATCGCCCACTCATCTGGTCCGATAAAGTTAGCACTTCACAACACGTAGTGTATCCAGGTCACAGAAAAGCAGACGTCTAGAAGCGCATGTATGACGGGTGAGGTCTGCGGCCAGGCCTCCTGCCGCCGCGTTGGTTATTTCTCTGCATGAAGGGGATATTTCTCACGTCACCATCTGCAAAAAAATACGTAATTTTAAAATCAATTTTAACTCTGACAACTCTTTTTGATGAACAGTATAGCCCGGAATTAATATTGATTTTTTTATGTTCTCAGATACATGAAAAAAGACAATGTACTCACTTGCATTAAGAGTAGATCGGAATACTTTGGGCATTTCATGAGAGCAAACAAACATGAAATCATTCAAGTCATATTGTAGAGGAAAATACAAGGAAAACGAAATGTACAAAGAAGAAACTCCAGACTAAAGAACCTATGAGAGTGATTCCTCTGTAGCATGAAGACATTATTCAGAGCAGTTGCGGACTAAGTTTAAATAGTCATGATGATTGCCAACCTCCAACGTGGAAGGAACGTTAAGAAGACCATTTTATGTATACATTTTAGTTGGATCGGACCAATTTTCATAAATTTTCCAAAAATTTACGTTTCGTAAACTTTTATTATTACTATCACTATGAACTCGGGCAGGATGAATGATAATATCAAGTTGAACTGTTATATGTTCATAAAGAAAAAGCAAAAGACAAGTTAAGAAATATAAAGAATAAGATAAGCAAACAAAACACCACCAGAACACTTTGTTACGGATTTGTGTGTACGAACTTGTTAAGACGGTTTTTAAAATGGTTCAATGTCACAGCACTCACTACACTATCGGGTAGTTTGTTCCAATACTCCACAACTCAGTTAGCAAAACAATGGTGAGTTGGATAATTGTGGATTTTAGTTTTGGAGAGTTTCGACTGATGTTCCCTCAAATGTTTGTTTTGGTTAAAAGAAAATTTTTGATGGAGTTGTGAGCAATCATAACTGCTCAAGATCCTACACTTAACACTAGATCAAGTCTCAACAATTTCACCTTATTACTGTGACTTTGGACCCCATGGAAAAATTCTGATACACTAAGGCCGCTCTCTGAACTGAAAAAGTTTGGGAATGACTGAAACGTAAACTATGAAATCTGATGTATAAATTCAAACTTAATCTTACTGTACATTGGTTTTTGATCACTAAAACCGTGAACGGAAGCTTATTTCCCAATCCAATGAATAAAACCATTTACCTGGAGTCCAAACAATGGGCGTAGGCCTGTGATGGGACCCAGGTCTCGGGGGGTGTCGCGCGGGCCTCCTCTGGGCCATAGAAGCGCGAGAGGGTCCCGATCCCAGCCGCGTTTGTCCGTGGCTGCTGGGGGAGGCCTCCGCTTCACGCCCCTCCTCCATCTGCAAATAGAATAAGATTGTTTAACACGATCAATGCCAATTCAAAAGGTTCTTACTCTAAACAGCCACGGTTTAATCATATGCATTTCTGAAAACCCTAAGAAACAAAACAATTTTACATTGGATATTTTTCTGAAAGATGATGCCAAAATGGCATTGAAAACCATAGATTTTTCATACTAGAATCACTATATTATATGGAACAAACCCCTCAGCATCATTGTGAGTAAGCTTAGAACTTTTCTTTCCCTTAACCTCTTTTTAGGAATGAGAAATTCTTTTTGTACGACGGAGGAAACTATTTTAATTAGCGTTGTTAATGCTTTCCTGTAAGTAGTTTGTATTTCTCGGATAGATGTCGTTAGAATAAAATTTTCATTGCTAACTTCATTCCATAAGTATTAAATATTGGGTTGATGCAAAAGTAATGATCGTTTTTTACATATACAATTAAACATTTTTTTTTTAGATTTGTAATATTTATTTAATCAATTATATAATTTCCATCAGTTCTTATAACCTTCTCCCATCTTTCTATCAACTTATTAATACCATTAGTGTAAAATTCCGTGGATTTTGATGCGAAAAATGTAGTAAGGGAAGTTTTTACCTGCTCTATTGTATCAAATTTTTTATCATTTAAAATTTTTTGCAGCGATCGTAATAAATGAAAATCGGAATGAGCAAGATCTGGACAATACGGTGGATGCTTGATAACATCCCAATTCAACTCATTTAGCTTGTATTGGGTCATCAAAGCCACATGTGGTCACGCGTTGTCGGGATGAAACACTACCCCTTTTCTGTTTACCAATTCTGGTCTATCCTTTTGAAGGGCGATGTTCAATTTGGATAATTGCTGACAATATCGTTCTGTTGTAATTGTCTGATTGCGTTCCAAGAGTTCAAAATACACAATACCCTTACAATTCCACCAAACACAAAGCATTACTTTTTTTGATGGATTTCGGCCTTCGAAGTTGTTAATGGGGCTTGTCCAGGTATAGCCCAATGTCTTTTTCTTGTCACGTTGTTGTACACGACCCATTTCTCATCTCCTGTTACCAAACGATGCAAAAAAGGTTCATGTTTTTGTCTCGCACTCAAAGCAAAGCACGTTGAAACATGATCCAATAAATTGGCAGCCGACAATTGATGAGGTATCCAAACGTACCGCGAAACCATCCCCATACGCTTCTAATGTCTTAATACGGTTGTTTGGTTGACTCCCATCATCGACGCGATCACCCTGGTGGTTAGACGTGGATTTGTGTCAATTATGACTTTTAACTTGTTGTCATCAGACTTCAATGGCCGCCCGGTACGTGGTTTATCAAATAGTGAAAAATCCTCAGATCGGAATTTTGTAAACCATCTTCGTACCTGTCGAACTTTGATGACATCTGCTCCATACACGTCGCAAATGTTTTTGGTTGCCACACTCGCGGTATTGTCTTTACGGAATTCATAAAGTAAACTATGACGTAAATGCACTTTATCGACCGACATTTTGAAAAAATACAAGGGCTTTTCACTGTACTCTGGCCAGGCCAAAACTGAATAGAAAGTAGAGGGAAAGCATCCTTTATACAATGGAATCATTTAAAAGAAGATACTATTCATCATTTCTTACCTGGGATTTTTTTTACCTGGGATCATAAAAAACGATCAAAACTTTTGCATCAACCCAATATATTGTAATTTTTTTAGTCAAACACTGTTTATTCCACTTTATATAACGGTATAACTTTACCGGTTTCAAGGTTTTCCCCTCATCATAAGAGGAGCACAAACAAGACAAGGAGTCTTGTTTGTGCTCCCCTGCTGTTTGATAAGGTGAAAACCTTGAAACCGGTGGGGTTATATAAAGTAATATATTAAATGCACATCATTATAAAAGATAACAGTGTATGGTGATGATGCAATAAGCAATTGTGTCAAATGTGATTTGAAAATTCCGTAATGGTGATACAACAGTCGAAGATGGTGTCCGCTCTGGATAGCTGATTACCATTGATGATGACCAAATCAAGACTGATTGAGAATAACCAAAAGTGATATCTTGTGATACAAAATTTCAGTTATTTGAATTCTTCCGTACACTCAAGTGAAGAGGAAAGGGCTTATTGAATCAGGGAGCTTACTCTGAATTCTGGATAGTGATCTTCCAAGTTTAGAGAAACATACGTCGTGAATTTTATTTCTGATAAACAAAAAAAAAAACAATATGGTAAAAACAAAATAATTTTATTTGTAAATTAAAATTTAGGTTATTCAGTTTATTGCTATATTCTAACACGGTGGATTTCAAACGTATTTTCATGGCACCTTTAGAATATAAAGATTTTTTCATGGCACCGTACAAAATATACTAATTATTGAAATGTGTGAACCTATTACTTACTATAGTCTCTCAAATCTTGAAACGGAGTCATGGGAGTCAGTTGGATTTATGTAGTCGGGAGATGCTAATCTAAATTAGACAGTCTTGAGTAGGACTGTTAAGTCGGGGTCATGGAGTCAGTTGGATTTATGTAGAGTCGGGAGATGCTAATCTAAATTAGACAGTCTTGAAAGGACTTTTAAGTCGGGGTCATGGAGTCAGTTGGATTTATTTAGAGTCGGGAGATGCTAATCTAAATTCAACTCAGACTTCAAATTCATTTTTAAACATTATTGGCTACATAAATAACACTATGAAATTAAGAACGTACCATCTAATACAAATAGCGTGTACAATGATGAGGAATCTTTGTCGATATTATTTCTCAAAAGCCCATATTTAAGTAGTTCCGCCATGTAATTAAAAATAGCATATGATTAGCAATACATGTGCTATAATTGGAATCAAATATTTCAAATTTCTGGAGTCAGTCAGAAATGTTTCTACCGACTCCACTACACTGGGTTCGAGTGATATTTGGTTTATATTACAGCTACCGCAGGAAAAATGGCTTCATAGAGGTAAGAACCAGCATTTGCTGAGGTTTGGTACTCGGCAGAGGATATTCATCCTTGACTGATATCCAAAACTCAACTCGTTTCACATTGACGAATATTGTTTTAATGTAGTGTCGTAAGACAATTCAAACAGACTCTCTTCCTCTGCGACATAGTCAGGTGGAAATTGGACCCTAAATGGATCTTAAATCCATGACAACCTCTCCATATTGTCTTCTTGAAAGTATTTTTTAAACTAATTACTAAGTTGAGATAAGTGAACTTCAAATACAATTTTTTAAATTTTCAAATATCCCACTGCGCCTCTAGCAATTGCTGCGCCACAGGGTGTTAACCCTTTAACGGGCATAAGCAGAAATGGGTTGCATATGCGACCACCCTTATGGTTATACTTATAAGGATTCATTTTCTTAATGAAACGTTTTTAAGTAACACAAATGTCAAATTGGCAAATGTAATGGACGGACAGATCTTATTTAAGACGGATCATCGGGAAGTTAGCTGCATGTTCAGTAGCAACGATCTAAATATCCGGTCAATTTATTGTCAAATATGTAAATAGGTATTATATTAAAATCACCATTCATTATATCTCATATAAGTATTGTATTTCTTAATACAGCTTAAACTTAGATATTATTACCTAAACATTCATTGGTCACTTTTGCGACCACTGACATGACCCCTGAAATGGGCACAGCTCTCATATGCGACCGCCTCATTTAAAAAAAAAAAAATTTTTTAAACACATTTTCGAAGAAATAAAGTTGATTTGAAACACATAATAATAATTTATTCTATTCTTCACGTAATAGATTTAACCTGCTAAATGCCATATCTTTGTCACATTCAATAAATGTTGCATTTCTTCTTTTAACCCTTCCCTTACGGTGTTAAAATTGAAACGCGTGCTCCGGTGTTGGGTAGTGAGTACGCGATCAAAAATTAGCGATTTTAAATCGGAATAATAAGAACATTAATAGATAATCCCCTTAATTAATTATAATTGAAGTTAAAAATTATAATAATTGAGATTTATTTGCTGAAAACATTAAAAAACCATCTGGCAACGCTCACGGAACGGGCGTACGTCTAACCTATTTGCAAGCCTAGAAGCTACTGTGGCGCGGAACGTCAGTCGCATACCCCGGCGCTTACGCTTATGCTTGCGATGTTGAGACAATTCAGCTCCTCGCAATTCAGTGGAGTATGCAAGAGTGAGATGCGAATATAGTGTCGCGCTTCCCGCATACTATTCACCTATCGTCAAGACACAAGGTCGAGGCACTCACAGCGTTTAAATGAGAATTTGTTTCCCATATCTTCACAAAATACCCAAGATGTACTCGATAAATTCTGATTATTATAAATATTATTTTTTAAATCAATGCGTAAATATATTATGGAGGAATACCTAAAATCTTAACCTTGTATTTATAATATTTATAGAGATATTGATGGTTATTAGAAGCAACGTGTAGAAGATACCCAACACAGGGAAGGAAAGGTTAACAAAGAACTTTTCCACTCAAAGATCGATAGTCAAGTTTTTAAAATCAGTTGAAGTTTTAATTAGTTTGAAAATTGATTTGTTTTCATAAATTTAATTTATTATATCGACTCACTTATAATTGAATTTTTTGTTTTAAAAATGATGGCATAAATCATTCTAGTATGGGGGGGATGACTTATATATTTAAAAAAAATACATTTTGTGTTTCAACATAACTCATACCGGTTTCAACCTGATCACAACTGGCACAACAATCTACATCTGTTGAGGGAAAATGGAAGAGGCTAAGGACATACCTGGTGCTGCTGTGGCGAGGCGGGTTGGCTGCCCTGCGAGCTGACGGTCGGAGTATCCTCGTCAGCCGCCCGCTGCGAGCTGGCTCCCCCGTCTCCCCCTACCACTTCTCCCTCTGAACTGGGCTCCGTCACTGTGATTGAAGGGATGTCGCCTGGAAATTTATTAATGAAACTTAACTATGTACCTTTAACATATATGACCCTGTAAGAGAAGGAATAATTTCCTCACTGTGTATTGTGTTATAAGTTCATAGCATAATGTTTCAGGCTAAAGGCACAGACTCTAGTTTCGGTTCTCCAGTTCAACAACTGTCAAGTTTAACTGTTATTTTTCTAAAAAGAATAAGCAAACGAAACAAAACAGAACTTCTGGGTATATAGGAATTTGTCCCAATGGTTTTTCAATAAGTTCAATGTCACAACACTCACTACACCATTGGACAGTTTGTGTCACAAGCAACACAATGTTTTTTTGAATTAGTGTGGTTTTTAGTTTTGGAGAGTTCCAACTGACGTTCTGTCAAATGTGTGTTTTGGCTAGAAAAAAATTGAAGAGTTAAACTCATAAACCACATAACAACCATATTTTTATTTTTTTTTATTATGGAAAAAGTCTTTCAACAAGCGACAATATACCCATAAATGGCATACATATATGTGAATTCAAACTAAAAGTGATCTGTTTTACAACCAAAGATGTCGCTGGACACATATCCACAAGCAATTGACTCAAATACAGCACAGTTTTTTTCTTATAACTCTTTACGTACTTTTTGGCTATTGAGTTATGAGTGGTTCAATTGTTGATAAATAATACAGCTCAAGATCTTATAAAACTGAAATGTTCCTTGGGTCAAAAATTTGCAACACATTCCGGAGGCAAAATACTGTATTTCACTTTCATTGTATACAGTACAATTATTATCATGTGACAATCTCTTCCAAACAACCAGAGATATGTTTTATAGAGGTCTTAATTAAAAACCAGACTGGAATCATTTGTTTATAAAAAAACTGGGTTCGACATGGGATCAAACTTGCAATGGCTTGGAAGATAGCCATCTTATCAACTAGGTCATGGATATTGATGATATACAAAAAGGTAGCCCGTTGACAGAGCTAGCAGTGAGCTTTTGGAGGTCTCCACATAAGCATATGCAGAGAAATTATATACAGCAACAAGAAAGAAAAATGACATACAAGCTTAAAGATAAATTATACACAGCAGCAAGAAATATTAGTATAGCCGAAGCAACTAACTCCCATTACTAAGAAGCTCAAAATGCTTTCTTTAAAAACATTTTCACAAATGTTGAAGATGTCAATATCCGAAGCCTTATTCAAAAGGAACAGCCTGTCATACAAAGAAAGATCATTTGGCAGATTAGTTCTACTTATTGTCAGTCTAAATAGGTCAATATTTCTGTACCTCGAATAGTTGTCAGGAACCAAAATTTTATCTTTTCCATAATAATTCCAGATAGGAAAGTTTGGCAACACTCTTCTCTCTGCCTACCCCGACAGGGAAACGGCATGATGGTATGTATGTATATATTGTGGATAAAATAAAAAGAGACCGAATAGTATAATTTTGAATTTCACAAAATAAATAATTTATAAGAGTTTTTTTAGTGAAAGAATCATACTGCTATTGCCCTGCTTTCAGTCAAACAAAATTAATCTATTTTTGCACCGTGTATTGCCACTGTGACAAGCCCCGATTGATAGGACCAGGCCTTGATGCCACCACACTGTATATTTTCGTTATTTACATATAACTGTTTGTTAAATAAATACCATACTTTGGGGTGCTAGCTGCGATGTAAGATCGGGGTGCGTATCTTCCATGGCGCCACTGCCCGCCCCTGCCGCCGCCGCTCCCCCACTGCTGCCAGCGCCTCCGTCCCCAAAAGTGAAGCGGCCTGCTGTGCATGCCCCTCCTCCGCTGCCGATTGGAGAACTCACTGCTTCACCGAACCTAAGACGTAATTGAATTATGTATTTCAGTTAAAAGCTGTTAATAGGTAAACAATAGAAGTTTTACCCCCCCCATCACCATCACTCTATGAACGTCAACGGCTTGCTTGTCAAATTTGTGTGACTAAAACATATTTTCAGTCCCAGCTTTTTTTTAACATGTTTAGATCATGGGTCGACAACCTTTTGTTGTAACAAGGCCAAATATTACGTGGGGATTAGTTCGGGCCGCACTTGGGCCATATGTCATTACAGTATACCTACAATATTTGTGTACAAATATTTTAGTTTTGAAAATAAAACGCTTATTATATATTTTTACGACATTTATTGTAGTTAATAAAATCAATGAGATTTTTGTGGCTGCATTTGATTTGAAAGTATTTTTATATTAGCTTGCATTTCTTCGAATAAAAGCGAACTGCCATTTCTTCAAATAAAAAAAAGTATTTACAACTAAAGCTTGAATCTTTTTTTTATAGTAATTGAGTTATTTGAACGAAATCGTTAAACTATTGCTCTTATAAATAGATGATAAAACAGGGCACTGTTTTCGTCCATCCTTGTGTGGGATTTTTGGCGGGCGTGCGCGTCATACGTCCCCGTGGGGAGTTTTTATGCGCGTGTGGTGCACGTCATACGTGCCTGAAGGGTTAATGCACAATATGTTTTACATTAATTTATTCTAATGGTTACCTTCGACATACCTGAATTAGTTTCGATATATCTGAGTATAACTGGGAGACAACATTGTCTTTGGCCACATTAATCAAACCTTCTCATTTAGAATCACTGGGGTAGGCACGGAAGTCTCGGTTCGTCATTGCACATATTAGCAATACTAACCCGCATGTGAAGAGGCAACAACACTCACACAAATAAAGCGAGCGTGAGTATTGTTACCAGACGAACTTGGCCAGACTGTATTTATCAAACCCGAAACCTAGCAGTTCAGCATTCTACCAACTGAGTCAGAGATTGTTCTGGAAATTGGTAGATTATGCTGGTTGAGGCATCCTCATCTCATGAAAGATCAGGAGTCGTTAACAGAGTTCAATGATCTAATAGAGTGTAGAAGATAGTTCAATGTGGTGAGTACAGATGGTTTTGCTATGAGAGTGACGAGTTGGAGAAGTGACGATGATAGACCTTAAAGGTAGACAATACTTGTGCTGATTGATTTAGTCAGATAACCCTGGGTTTGTTACGTAAATAAGAAAGCAAAATTGACATTATTTGTTAGTTAGGTCCACAGTGAAATATTTAATATATGTAATATATACCACACATTTTCCTTTTTCTATGACGAAAAAAATATCTGTGTAACCAACCACAGAAGCACACTGCCCTCATAAGCAAAAACGCAGCTAACGGGAAAAAATCTGAAATTTAACTAAGTATGAGGCAATATCCCATATCAAATTCTGAACCATAATCCATAAAAAAAAAGTACAGAAAATCATTTATTTCAATACAAAAATCGCCATAATGTCTTTTTTAATTTTACAAAATGCTAGGTTTTTCTAAGCAAAAAAGCAGTAAAATGTGATTCATAAGCAAAAAGACAGCAAGTGCCTAGGCGTTTTTGCTTATGAATCATATTTTACTGCTTTTTTGTTTATGAATAACAACATTTTTAAGCAGCAATGAAAAACATGCTATTAGCTGCGTTTTTGCTTATGAGGGAAGTACAGTCACCTGATGTTTTTATACAAAGTGACCCTTTCCAAACAATAACATTTTTCCTCCTTTCCACCTGTCTCACCATCTTCCACTTGTCATCAGCTCTCCTCATTACATGTATTATTAATTAGTAAATTGCAATTAACTTTTCATTTATTTAATCTATTTATTGTGTTGCCATGCTGTGTATTTTTGGGGAACTGGAACAGATTGACCCAATCTACATTATTTCTTATGAGAAAATTAATTCAGTTTTCGAACAGCCTTTTGGAACGGATTAAGTTCGAAAACCGAGGTTCCACTGTAGTTTGGAAACAAAAGGTTTTTTATTTTTGTCGATTGATAATAAAAGATGGCATACACACTTCTATGCGAATTTTCAATGGAAACTTAATATATTTCCAACTCACCCATCATTCCTACGGGGTACGTACAAAGTTGGCGTAGATGGAACGATGCCGTCGTCTCCTTCCTCATACACACTGGCGCCAGCACCCTGCGCAGGGGCTCGCTCCAGCACTAGGGAACTGCTTCCTGTTAAACAACATTCTTCAATTTAATAAGACTACGCAAAGAACTATGATTGTATGAATTGTATCAAATGTTGTAGAAGGACATTGATCCTGTTGGTTTTTTAGAAAAGATTTCCGGTCTGGCTATCACTTCAGGCCTTTATACATTTTTCTGGTTGGTTGGAAGAGGTTGCCATGTGGCAATAAACCCGGAAGGTTGTACTGTAACAAGAATACAATCCTGAAGAGAATACATTTGAAGCACACTGCCCTGAAGTCCCACACATCAATATTAATTTTTTAATTGCAATTATTGAGTAAGTAAATATTCTTACAACTCGTCAAGAATTGAGTTTCATAGGTTAGGAAATCAATATGGACATTGTATAGACCCTTCTAAACTTCTCCTTAATCCATACAAATCAATTAAAAGGAATATTTTTTTAAAAGCAATATTTAATTATTTAACCCTCCGATTAGTGACAAGGTCCCTGGGGACGTTTTCGATTTTTGTTTGCTCACAACTTTCTCTTTGTATGTTTTAAAAACGTGATGCTGCATGTATTCCAAAAAAAAAACATGCTGAAGCGATTAAAATCGGTTTCAAAGCGGTAAGATCACTCGTTCTTTATTACGGTTTGAAAACATTTAGTACGGGGATCAGGT
Source organism: Odontocerum albicorne (assembly GCA_949825065.1). Lineage (NCBI taxonomy): Eukaryota > Metazoa > Arthropoda > Insecta > Trichoptera > Odontoceridae > Odontocerum > Odontocerum albicorne. The sequence goes on from OX463845.1 coordinate 4,951,326, forward strand.
ACAAGATCTTTAGGGACCTTATACCTAACTTGTACCATTATTGAAAGAAATCGTAAATTAATTGTGTTTGCCGTGCCGAAGAATAATAAATCGGTCCTGCTGTTGAATACAATGCATTATAGTTGTTAGGTAGATAGTGAAACCGATAAGTGAAAGCCAATGGTCATTTTGGACTACAATGCCCATAAATCTGGGGTGGACACAATGGATCAGATGCTTGGCACTTATTCATGCAAACGTTCAACAAATCGTTGGCCGCTTGCAATGTTCTACAACATGATAGATATTGCTGCATTGACCGCATTCGTAATTTACGATGAGATGAACAGACAGTTCAAAAAACAGACAAGCGACGTTCGTTTTTGCAATTGTTGACGAAACAATTAGCAATTTCAAATATCAAAGAACGAGCCACCAATACACGCATAATGTGCTATCCCGAAATTCGAATTGCTATGGAAGCATTTGATGTAAAGGTAACGTTGAAATTGAATATTGAAACGCACAAACATAGAAATAACATTTTTTTTATATTTTCCGGTAGTAGCAAGACTAACATCAGGAGCTGCACCTTCATTTGCAACTTATATCGTGCGCAAAACCAGATCATATTGATATACCTGCAATAAAGCGGTTTGTGCTTTAGTGGCTATCATATATTTGGTCTTATCGGAGTTGATGCGAAGTCCCATTCTGTTTGCGGCCCTCTCCAACTGAACAAATGTCTCCATCATTGCTTGTGGGGATCTACCAATAATGTCAGACCCCGTAATAACCAGACACCTACCACGATTAATATAAATTCTCATACAATAGAACGTGTAAACACCTTCACCTACCTGGGATCCATAGTGACAAGTGTTAATGATGCATCTATCGAGATTAAACGTCGAATATTCATGGCAAATAGATGCTTCTTTGGTCTGAGAAAACACCTTATATCTCGGTTGTTGTCCAGAAGGACAAAACTTACCATTTACAAGACACTGCTACGACCTGTCCTCACATATGGGTCTGAATGCTGGGTATTGAGTAAGAAGAACGAATCTTCTCTTCTAATATTTGAAAGAAAAATACTCAGAAAAATATTCGGACCCATACAGGAAAATGGATCTTGGAGAGTGAGATATAATGAGGAGTTATACAGCATATACAAAGAGCCCAGCATCATAAAATACATCAAAATTGGGAGGCTACGTTGGGCGGGGCATGTAGCAAGAATGGGAGAAGAGGAAATGCCTAACAAAGTACTCTTCTCCAAGCCCCAAGGAAGACGTAGCGTGGGTAGACCGAGGCTTAGGTGGATGGATGGGGTGCAGAATGATGCAAACGTGATTGGCATCAGGGGCTGGAGGAGTGCATCCCAGGATAGGGGGGAATGGCAGCGACTGCTGGAGGAGGCCGGGGCCCACAATGGGCTGTAGCGCCATTGATGATGATGATGAAAGCGGTTTGTGCTGAGCATTCAGCATTATTGTATCGGTGCGATATCTGCATTCTTGCGTTAGCTATCCATAGTTATATCGTGCGCAGAACGGACGCCAGCGCAAAACCAGATCATATTGTTATACCTGCAATAAAGCAGTTTGTGCTGAGCATTCATCATTATTGTATCGGTGCGATACCTGCATTCTTGCGTTAGCTGACCATGAATAAACAGCACAATAATACATTTATTACAACTTTTATTTTTTACCTGTCAAATAAAACCTAAATTACCAAAAAAAAACTTATTTTTTTGCCTTTATACTTATATTTTATCCTTCTATATACATTTAGGCACCTTATACAACCATAAGCTAACATACAAAACCATCAAGACACATCTGCATGATGATAATACCATACAATTTTTTGACGGTCCCTAGAGACCTTGTCACTTTTTTAACGCCGCCGGGACTGTCACCGATCGGAGGGTTAAACTGGATTGTTTGAATCGTCTATTTTTATGAAACACATTGTTGTCGGGGCACATAAAATTGTCTTTTTCGTGTATTGTAGGTAGCAAGCAGGGCATGTAAAATTATGTTTTTTTTATTTCGAGATAAGTACAAATACGGGTTTGTATATAGGCACAAAATACCATATCACAACTATCATGAGTTATACTACCCTACCAGGTTACATAGTCAGTTTGGCAACAATGTCATATATTTCTCCCCTTCCCCAGCCTGTCTAAGAGAAAAATACGGGTTTGTATATAGGCACAAAATACCATATCACAACTATCATGAGTTATATTACCCTACCAGGTTACATAGTCAGTTTGGCAACAATGTCATATATTTCTCCCCTTCCCCAGCCTGTCCAAGAGAAAAATACGGGTTTGTATATAGGCACAAAATACCATATCACAACTATCATGAGTTATATTACCCTACCAGGTTACATAGTCAGTTTGGCAACAATGTCATATATTTCCCCCCTTCCCCAGCCTGTCCAAGAGAAAAATACGGGTTTGTATATAGGCACAAAATACCATATCACAACTATCATGAGTTATATTACCCTACCAGGTTACATAGTCAGTTTGGCAACAATATCATATATTTCTCCCCTTCCCCAGCCTGTCCAAGAGAAAAATACGGGTTTGTATATAGGCACAAAATACCATATCACAACTATCATGAGTTATATTACCCTACCAGGTTACATAGTCAGTTTGGTAACAATATCATATATTTCTCCCCTTCCCCAGCCTGTCCAAGAGAAAAAAAATCTGCAGAAGTGTATACTCGCAATATAAGCTGCACATTCAAGTCGTATACGTGTATACACACAGCGAAATGCATGATGAAAAATCATTTTTTTAATATTCATACAGATACCGCCATCTTTAGAGACCATGTTGAGATCTTTTTGTCAATTTTATTACCAATTTTAAGTCAATAAATCAAAGTTTTATTCTTGTGTTATATTTGACAGCCACCATGTGATTCAAGGGTTACCATTTGAGATGTTTTGATTTATGATGCAACTTAAGTGTTCGATTAATCTCGCACATTATTAGTGAATTTTGCGATTCTCTACATAATATTGAATGTTTTATGTACCGTATTAGCCCCGACTATAAGGCGAGGTTTTTATTTAAAAAGGCGACACGTAAATAGGGGGGGAGGTCGCCTTATATTCGAGTTTTATTTTTCATAATATTATAAAGGACGACCTCCGTGGCGTGGTGGTAAGACACTTGTCTGCCGATCCGGAGGTTGCGGGTTCAATCCCCGCTGGAACCCAGATTTTTTTTAAATAGGATTCCAATGTGGTTAACACTTAGGGCCTATAAAAACATCTTTCTGGTTGGTTGGTATATAATGGTAAGGGAAATGCAGATAAAAAAAGGAATCGTCGCCTTATAATCAGGGCCGCCCTATAGTCGGGCCAATATGGTAGTTTTTTTTACAAATGTTTGTTTTTTTAATGAATTTTATTCAGTTTTGCATTGTGTTCCATTTGTGAATACTTATTACTTTTCATATTGTTAATGTATCGGGTTTTATTTGACAAATATAAATTCCTTCATCTTACATATCGATGTGAAGTCTTTTACTTTGATGTGAAGTTTTTTTATATGAGTGAAACTATCGGAGCTAGACAAAAAAATATACTTTTTTATTAATATTTTTAAATAAAATGGATTCGAGTGACATACTTACCTAATCAATTTTAGAAGACACCACTTTTACTGCAGAACTAAAAGATGATTCTGAATTATTCGATAAATATGAACAGGAAAATTTCCTTTGGAAAGTCGGCCTGTATTTCATCGGGAATCAAGTACTTTCATTTACTCCTAAAATACATCCATTCGATTCCAGTAAATCTGGTGTACAAATACCAATAAATGGCATGACAAAAGCTAAATTTTTTAAGTTTTTTATAAACACTCGATTGGTGAATAAAATTGTTGAAGAAACAAATCAAAAGTATCGCAGTAGATAACGAAATTTACTTTATTTCTCACTTTATGTATTTTGATGACGAGAAATGCTAAGAACGCAATGACAGCATTGGACCACAGATGTGTTATTACGTCCTGCAATATTTTCTGATACAATGACCATTAAATATCTGGTGATTGTCTGCATACAATAAGATTTACAAAGTTTTGAAGGAGTTTATGTATCCACATAAATATAAGTTTGGACGCAAGTGGATTACTTTACTTACTTACACTTATTATTTACATATTTCACTGTGCTACAAGTTATGTATTAGACTTTATTGTATAGACTGGCTCTAGAATACAATATGAAAATAATGTTGAACTAGGTCTATCAGGAAACGTAATGACATTGATAAAACCCTATTTGAACAGCGGTCATAATCTATACGTTGACAATAGGTACAGAAGCCCTTTATTATTTCAAAAATTGTTTGTGACGAACGAACGATTGAACTAAGACGAACGCTTGTGGAACAGTTCGAAAAAATAGAAAACATACGCTCAAGTTTCCAGAATAACAACCACGGATATGGAATATTTCCGTACAAATTCAATACACGAGGGCGGTCCGATAAGTACTTAGCCTCACCGCCCGATGGCACCACTATCGCAAGAGCAATTTTTTATCACGTAGTACATTCTCGTTGACAGCTACTGTCAAAATTTCAGCCGAATCGGACGCGTAGTTTTGTTTTGACCGCGTGTGGAAGCGAGCGTGTCCGTGGATTTGAGAAAAATGGAAAAAGAGCAATATCGGTCGATGATTCGATTCTTGTTTTTGAAAGGGAAATTGCGCAGCGAAATCAAAGAGAGCTTGGATGCTGTGTACGGTGACTCTTCTCCTTCGATGGCGACCGTCAAAAATTGGTTTAACGAGTTTCAACGTGGTCGCACATCGGTTTTTGGTGAGCCATGCCCAGGTGCCCCGAAAACGGCTACCACGGAGGATAACGTGACAAAAATCCACAATCTCGTATTGGCAGACCGCCAATTGAAGGTGCAAGAGATAGCTGAGACAGTAGGCATCTCAAAAGACCGCGTGGGTCATATCCTGCATGAAGTATTGGGCATAAGAAAGCTGTCGGCGCGATGGGTGCCGCGTTTGCTCACTCTGGACAGCAAGTGCAACCGTGAGACCACTTCAGAGCAGTGTTTGACGATGTTTAAGCGCAATCCGAAGGAGTTTCTGCATCGTTTCGTGACCGTCGACGAAACATGGATACACTGGTACACACCCGAGACCAAGGAACAGTCGAAACAGTGGACTTCACCCGGCGAACGTGCTCCGAAGAAGGCGAAGACTGTCCTATTGGCCGGAAAGGTGATGGCCACCGTTTTCTGTGATTCAAAAGGTGTGATCTACATCGACTTCCTGGAGAAGGGCAAAACGGTCACAGGGCTCTACTATGCCGAATTATTGGGCCGATTCGACACCGAATTGCAGAAAAAACGGCCCCATTTGGCGAAGAAAAAAGTGCTCTTCCATCATGACAACGCACCGGCTCACACCTCCGCCGTCGCCACGGCCAAATTGGTAGAATTAGGCTACGAACTGCTGCCCCATCCACCGTATTCTCCGGATTTGGCCCCGTGCGACTTCTTTTTGTTTCCAAATTTGAAAGTCACTCGCATGGGCAGAAATTTGAGTCGAATGAGGAGGTTATCGCCGCCACGGAGGCCTACTTTGCAGACCTCCAGAAACCGTATTTTTCAGATGGGTTAAAGAAGTTGGAGCATCGCTGGGTCAAGTGTATCGAACTCAAAGGAGATTATGTTGAGAAATAAATCGCCACTTTTCCAAAATTTTTGTTATTATTTTGTAGGCTAAGTACTTATCGGACCACCCTCGTATGTCCATATTTGAAAAGACAAGAGGGCAGTCACAATGCTGACTATATTGCATGAGAATGTAAGGAAGAAACTGCTCGAGTAGACAGAACTATACACCAACCCGTAAGAAAACCTGCCAGTGTAATAGATAACAATCCAAAGCGATATGGTGCTATATTCTGTTCACTCTGAGAATAATCATAAAATGGTACAAAAAAGTTTTATTTCCATTTATTAGACCTCAGCCAATTGAATATCCATATACTTGATATATGTAGATAAGACTGGCATATGAACTTAACTAAAAGTGTCTTAAGTTCAAAATGCAATGCTGAGTTACCATCTCGACTGACAGGGTGCCCACTTCCCTGGCGAAAAATTCATGTTTTAAGATATATCACACAGCAAACAAATAATATTGTTACTTTATATTTTAAACTGTGTTCTATTGAAAGATTAAGTGATTTATTCAATTGTTTTATGTCAACTTTTTTTTTAAGAATTTTCGAAAAAGTAGTGTAGTGTCAACCCTGATTTTAAATTTAGTGTTATTAAAAATTGGTGATTTATTACAAAAGTGATCTTAACGTTATAAATTACGAAAAAACTGAATAATTATAAACTTCTACAATCTGTTATAAAAAAACACAGTATTTTAATGTAAGTGTATTTAATATACGGCAGTCAAAATGTTATTCTGGTAACAAAACACGCATGCATTTGATGTGTGCAAGTGATATTGTCTGCCAACGTGTAGATGTATTGTCAACCCATGTGATGGCAAATTGTGAGTTACTTGTCTACTCCAGAGGTTATTATCCTGAAAGATCGATTACTGATACCGAAGACAATATTATCTCCCTGCCACAGTGAAGGGTACCATACGAATTAATGAAAAATTTCTGTGATCTGAGTATTTGAAAGCTTATAGCATTTAATAATAAAGTTCAGGACCTAAAACGACCCTTGTATGGTCACCAGCCAGTGAAATTGAGATTTAAATCTAGGAATAGTTTTATGAAGAGAGTGCAAGACTGAAGATTCTTCCGGATAAAGCGTGTTCTCTTGAGTGGATAAAGGAAACGCATCTGATGACCGGGCCAGATAAAGCTCTCAGAAGAGATGAGCCTTGAATAGACTGAGTAAGGGTGACTAGATGCAAGGGTGAATATGCAATTAATGAAAGTAGCATTTAATGTGGTTGTGGGCTATAGATACAAGACAACGCATGCTAACTTGTTCGAACATCGAGACTACATACAAGGCTTGATTGATGTGAATGATAGGGTGATATATGTTGCCTACCCTACTGGAAACACATGGCATAATTAAAAATTGATGATCCAGACAAGGAAATGAATGATTAAGTTGATAAAAATTCAAGTCATTTATTTCGATCAAAAGATTTCTATGGCGCAGTTTAGTGACTAGTTATTGTTTCACTATAGCACAAATCGAAAAAATCATTTAACACATTGTTTGCGGGAAACGCTTAAAAGCGTCTTTTACATACTGTTGGTAGAGAGCGAGAGACGCTTAAAAGCATTGTATTTGCTTACTGTTGGTAGAGCGCGGGAGACACCAAAAAAGTTGTACAGATCGGAATTGGGTTTGCGGTTACTTGTGAAGTGAAGCGATTAGTATAATTAGGGTCGGGTGGCAGCCTGCTTAGTATAATTAGGGTCGGGTGGCAGACTGTCCTCATATAACATGCACTCGAATTACAATAGTTGTAAGATAAACATTTCGTTTTTATCTTTATAATTCTCCAGTATTGAGGCGATATTGTTTAGTTCAAGACGCTCTCCATTTTCGTTTCTGCCTACATTCGGCTATTGCTAATTATTTTTATTAAAAAAATATTACAAAATCCTTATCATTGTATCATATAGTATAGTGGATATCGATCGCTGTTGTGTTTGAAAAGTTATTTGTTCCGTATTTTTATACAATAATAAATGAATATTTTTTTCATAAAAAATACCCAATAAAAATGGATTACGATAGTAATGAGAGCGATGGGGAATTGTGTGCTGATAATTTGTCAGATTATTCTTGTGTTGAGAAAAATACAGATGGCGAATTTGAAACTAGTAATAATGAAGTTACAGCGCATCGTCTGACATTTTTCCGACAAACAATTTCAATGATATCATACTTTAAAACAATATTGGTGTTTATTTTTTCGTATTTTACAAAATATATATTATGTTGAACATGTACAGAATGACTAAATGAACTACTGTTCATTACTAGGTAAAAATGTAATTTAACCTTAAATATCATAATTGTTTACCTAAATATATATAAGTTTATAAATAGATCATTAAAAACGATTTCATTATTGATAAAATGCTGAAAAATTTATTTAAATATGAATTTCGCGCGCGAATCTAAATTAATTGCCCGCTTAACGGCATAGATTGATGAAAAAACCGCCCGACAACAATGTGTTCAAGAACAATAAAAAAAAACACTAGAAAACTGGATTATGATATTGGAAGACGATGGATTAAATATTTGTACTTTCTTTTGAGAAATCCTAACAATATTGTTACTCCGGGAGCACCGCTCACTAAAGCTTGCCCGTATGGATGTAAACAGAACCCGCACAGGATGGCTGAAATTTAGATCAATGACTGGAGTGCTCTGTTACAAAAGTCTGAGATATGCTATTGTTTTTAATAACACATCCCCTACTGCATCGAACCAATGATACTTTGGATTAATATTGAAGATGTATCGTTATTTAAGAAGACTGCTTTGTTTCTGGAAAGGATATGAGATTGTGGGTAATTAATAAAATAAAATGACATACTTCAATGTTGAACTTTATTATATAAAGATTTTTACACAAGGAACTCAAATGGAACTAACAATGAAATTTCCAATAGTATACAAATATATTGAGTATAATTTATTTGTTATTGTTTTTGTTCAGCAAACTCTGCTTCCAAATGTAGGACCATCTTATGTCTCCATCATTACTCTGACAGATTGGTAAACATACAACTACACATTTGGCAAACAATATCACGGTTTTATCAAGAATAAATGTGTACAACTTTGTCCCATAAGTAATTATGAATCCAGGTTTTACCTTTGTGTTTTAAAATTGTTCAACATTGAATTATATCACGCATTATATTATTAATGATGGCAGATAAAAATATAATGAACCCACAACCTCAATATCATTTCAGTTATCTAGATTAATTATTTAAATAATGTGTACATATGTTTCGGTGATACAATGAACTTAAAAAACTATAGACTCTTAAAAAACTTTTGCATATGTATATATAAGAACTTACCACTATTCAATGGAGTCTGAAAAACCATTTCTAATAAGCAGTCTTTTAAAAATGTATCACAAAGCTAATTTTAAACTGCACCTTATAAACATTTAAAATCACAAATTTGCACATAATAATAAATATTTTGTTTTGCCAGTGACATAATATAACATATTGAAACTATTACTTATGGGACACAATTGTCTGAAATGAAACATATACATGTCAATTTATTTGTAAACTCCATCACAAACTTGACCCGACACAATGGTATGGTATGTTTATGACATAGAGTAAACACATCAGCATGTTGAAAGGACACTGTCCATTAGTTAATGACAATTTTCAGTTGACTTAAAAGATAAGCGCTGTTTCAAAGGCATTGTTTCAATTTCGAGACAATTTCTAGAAAATATTTGCTCGAATACATTATTTTCACCAAGGCCTATACCTAACACTTTTTCAATTCAATTCAATGGACAATTTTATATGGCGCCGTTTGAGCCAACTCCCCTCAAGGGTGTTTTGACTCGAGACGCAAACCCACTTATATTAAACAAATCACACACACCTGGTAGCTATAGCAGCACCTGAACGAATCATGTATAACACTTTCTTTGTATACAGTACAATTTATAGAATTATTGCCATGTAACAATCTCCTCCAACCAACCAGAAAATTCTTTATGAGGTTTTAAGTGAAAACCAGAAAGTAAACTTTAAAAAAAACTAGGTTCCAGCGGGAATCGAACCCACAACCTTCGAGTCGAAAGACAAGCATCTTATCAACTAGACTACGGAGCTCGCCAAATGTGCATGTTTACACTACATTCCCAAATGCGGATTTATGATCCAGCCAAGACGATTTAAAAAAAATATTTGCTCGAATACATTACATTCACATTGGCCACCGTGTGGATATTTACATTACAATCCCAACCATATACCCCACACCCAGCCATATACACAGTCATGTTACAGTTGGCGAAATGAAAGCATTATGTGCGCTCACTATATTCAAATAGCGCCTTGAATTTGAAAGCCTTTAAATTTTGTCAGTTGTATTTTGAGCTAACCGAACACAGTGGCTCAAAATTCCTTTGAAACGACAAAATTATTAGTTGATTTTACAATCAATCTACTATAATTTAAGAATGGAAAAAAATCAAAATGAAAGTTAAAATATTTGATCTTGGTTGAAATAAGTTCTTTTTGCTGTTTCAATTGATGGTAGTCAAAATATTTAAGTAAGTTTGAGATTTTCTTAAAATAATGTATTTTTGAAAAATGTAATTACACTTTAATTCGGCAATCAAACGATTTGCATAAGCAAAACCATAAGAATACTATGAAAACACATACAGAAACAAATGTTTAAAAAAAACCACACAAATATAAATCACGGCTATTATGTTTTGTTGTTCGTCAATTCACCCCCGAGTTGACAATCGAATGAATTGGCCAAATGTATAAGTCGTAATGTTTTTGATAAAATAAAAATCAAAATTTAACAGTTTTGGTTAGGAATAATGTATTGGAACATTTATAAAAATTAACCTTCATAAGAAATACAGGTGGGGACAATAGTATCTCTTGATCCACAATATAATAACAAACCAAGGGCAAAGTACAGCTATAAAGAAAAACATATATCCCTCGATTTACACGTTTTCCTTTTACACAGTTTCACATTAATACCTGGAAAATTAGTAGGAACCTGGAAGACTGTGCACCCCTCATTCCGATGATCAGGTCGGTGGAGAGGCAGACTGACAACACAATAAATTGCTACATATGCAATCATTGCCACTCACTTTATTTTATTAACATTAAATAGTACCAGTGTAATGAAAAAATATTTTATTTCATAAATAAAAATGTTCTATCAAACGTTTTATTAATTTTATAAGGTTGGTACCAAAATATTTGTTTTATGTATTTTTTCGCTATTTTCATTCGACATTTAATGAGTTAGGTACCTCAATTTAAACCAAGTTTGCTATTCTGAGACATATTCCAATTCTGTTGTTTCTTGCCTCAATTTGCACAATTTCAATAAAATAATTCATTTACATGAATTTTCTTAAAAAATATCAACCATGTAAATCAAAGGATATAACATATATATACCAGGTCTGTAAATATGAAACCGGAATTTGCTCATAGATAGCTCTAGTGTCAATGTAGTGACTTTTAAACCGCGTCATTGGCGCCTTTTTCTTGTGTTTACATTTGTCAGACTTAACTCACAACAATACAAGTTTGATACAACTACATATATTTTCATAGCGTTGAACATGCCAAATTGTGTCTGAAAACTACGATTTGCAGACAGCATTGATTTTCTGTTACCATTTGAAGAAAACTGCTGCAGAATCACATTGAATTCTTGTCGAAGCTTATGGTGAGCAAACCAACGACATCGACTGCAAGACCAAATCGCTATGGACGGAAGACAATGCTCTGTGTTTGGTGGGATCAGAAGGGCGTTATTTATTATGAGCTGCTAAAATCTGGCGAAACTGTTAATACTGAACGCTACCGACAACAAATGATGGATTTGAACCAAGCATTGCGTGAAAAACGACCAGAATATCAAAAGAGGCAACACAGTGATTTTACTTCATGATAATGCACCATCGCACACAGCAAAACCGGTCAAGGAAACGATTGAGGCGTTTAGTTGGCAAATAATTTTGCATGCGGCTTACTCACCAGACTTGGCTCCATCCGATTACTACTTATTTGCATCGATGGGACACGCGCTTGCTGAGCAGCGCTTCACTTCTTACGAAAATGGCTCGATGATTGGTTTGTCTCAAAAGAGCAACAATTTTTTTGGCGTGACATCCACAAATTGCCAGAGAGGTGGGAAAAATGTGTAGCTAGCGATGGCCAATACTTTGAATAAAAAAATTTTTTCCATTTTCATACAATAAATGTGTATTTTCTATAAAAAAAATCCGGTTTCATAATTACAGACCTAATATACATATATATAAATTGCTATTTGAAATGAGCTGCCAAAATGAAGAACTTTCAGCATATTTTATTTTAATATAAACCTAAGAATTCAGTTTTGTTCAAAAACATATATTACTTTTAAGCACTAGTGACTAATTTGTTTTATATAAAAACATATAAAATATCAGATATAATAGGATATAGTGGTTCCTAAAATATCAGAAATAATAAGATATAGTGGTTCCTAAAATATCAGATATAATAGGATATAGTGGTTCCTAAAAGCTTAAGCTTACCAAGTTTTAGCTAAATCTACCGAAATGTATGAATATCACGATATTATAACAAAAATATTTTTTATATTAGCCGAGTATTACACTTACATACTAAAAAAGTCTATACTTAAGTTATTTTAACACTTCATTACAAATATATCACTTTATTTTAACATGAAAAGATAAAACTTAAATATAGATACGCACATCTAACCTGAACTCTTTTAAATTAATTATTCATGGAATGACATTTAAAATAGTAATGGCCGATACAAGTGTTATATAAGTTTTTGCCCTATTAAGATCATATTAGAGGAATAATCAACACTTCAACTCAACAACACTGTTTTAATGACTCAATTTTAGGGTTTTTGAATAAAAAAAACTTTTAACATAGCAGAAAACAACTTGTAAACAGATAAAATGTATTTGGTCAACGTGTGTCGTAGTTTTGTATATGGAACAAATTTTTGAAACACATGTGGTACGTGTAATACTTGTTCCAGCCACTAAGTGGTTAATCATGAATATTCCATTCAATGTGAGAAACTAAAAACATCCTAATTTAATTGCATGCAAGTTTTTCACATAAAATAATTTATAAACCTTTAATCAAAAATGTTGTTTTAGATGTGATAAATATTCGATTGTCTCTTAGAAAATATTCAAATATAACAAGATAAATTAACAAAAAAACAAATACCGATTACCATCGAGTGAAACCAAATTGAAAATATATATATACCAATAATACAAAAATTAAGTACCGTATACAAATAAATTAAAGATGGATTCTCACTTGAACACAATTCTATCGCGATTTGCTTAATAGCTAACTTTTAGTGGGCTGTGAGTATGTCAAGTCAGATAGTAAGATTGTTTGCCTGGATACTTTTACCATTGGATGATTATTGTGAAGTTTACACAGGCAAGAAATCACTGACTATGACTGTGGAAATTTGGGAATCCAGCCTTAATGTTGACAGTTATAATTAATCTAAGACTTTTAACTTAAAATACAACGAAAAAGAAAAAAATATTATTCCATACATGTCAATTTCTTTTAGACAAATATACTCGTATGAATTACATTACAAATTTAAAAAATACAAAGCTTATACGTACTTATCTAAACGCTTTCACTTGACGATTTAATCTAAAATAATGAGATTCAGCCAGTCATTTTGGCTTTGTGAAAAATATTTTACTGACCAAATATAAAATTTTTTAAATAAAAATATTTTATATGAATGGTACCCTGTCCTAAATAATAAAATGATTTAAAACTGAAGACTGGTTGACCAAGTATAAAATTTAGTTTCAATTAAAATCAAATAATAAATATGACATTAATTAAGCGCAGAAAAGAGTACTGAAACCATTTATATAATATTAATGGGTGTTTGAGGTGCATGGTCGCACGGTAAAGCAATAGACTTTCGTGCAGAAGGTCCCCGGTTCAAACCACGCGCTTTGCTATTCCCCTCAAATGACATAGACGTTTTTCTGGCTAGTATTCGGGGATATAAGGATACCTGTGACTGGCGCAACTCGGAGCTCAATCTGGTGACTTTCCGCATGAAAGTTAAACACGATACCATAGGGCCATGCACCTCTTATATTGAGCTGCCTCTGTTTATCTTATTAACGAATATGGTTCCAAAACTTTACACCCCATTAACCAAAGCAAAGTTAGTGACCAATTAAAAAAATTCCTGCAATTCACATGCAAAATATTTGTACCCGATTCCTTTTCATAAAAGTTAATTAAAAATTTTGCTATAATTTAGAATATCTTAATATTTCGATCCTCACATTTTATGGCAGTCAATTTTAATCTGAAAATGTTCAGCTTAGAAACACATTACAGATACTGGTGAATATGAAATTTTCCTCTTGCTTTTTGAATTTGTTCCCATTCATCACAAAAATTAACATTTGTATTGAAGATTTTTTCGTATCAGTTTAGTGAAAAATTCTGACATTTACAAAAATTTGGAAATTTTAAAATATATTTGAGTTACAGCGTCAAAGGTGACTGCATTTTTTAAATCCCTACATCAGTTTTGTTACTTTTTAACACTTTTGAAAGTTTCCAATATTTTAAATGTTTCTGAATATTTTTTTTTTATCTTGAGACATTTTAGAAGAATAAAGCATTTAAAACATATAGTTTTGCACAAAATTTATAGAGCCATAATTAAATTTCAAATAAATCATTGCAATACGCATTTTATGAGAAACAAAAAAATATTTTGTATAAATTTTTACGCAGTTTATTCCATTTGAAATGGAAGAAAGTTATTCTAGTGGAACGGAAAAGAACTGCCAAGCAGCAGACTCGAGGTAGATTCTTTGTCACCAACATCAACTATTGAAATAGCTACAACTGTAAAAGCGACAACAGTAACAATGAAAGATTTATCCAGCGAGTCCTTTTGAATATGCACTGGTCTGTATTTTTGTTTTTCTTCGTACAGTAAGTCAGATAATTAATATTTTTTGCCATTTTTTATAGGTAACAAAATCGACTTTTCGCAATAAATTGTACTGCAAATTCGAAAAACCCCATATTTTGTATTTTTTTATGCCCAAAAGTATTTAACACGCACTCACGTAGTAGTCGGCCCTGGCATTGGGATAACCGGTGCATGAAACATCGGCGAGCGGTTCAATTTCTTGGGCTCTCCTAAATCCAAAGATTCAGTATCGAAATATCTCAGAATTATTATATCCTGAATTTGGATAAACGCTAAGATCGATGTGCTAAGAAAGATCTATTGACAGAAAGACTGACAAAATAAGAAAACTATGTAAAAAGGATACATAAACATACAATTTCCATTCATAAGAATTACTTTGTTTATCTTCAATAAGAAATAGTCTATAAATCTCCCCATAGGTTATGTGTCATATTATTTATATTTCAAAGTTTTTTTTTTATTTGAAATAAAAATTTTTTGTTCATAAATATTAGTGTTAATAAAAACCACCCTAAAATGGCACCTGTTTGAGACTCCCAGTCTTTTAACATCAGCAAAAAAAAAGAACATCAAACAATGAAGGAAAGTCAGACAAAAAGAAAATTGGCTGAAAAATACGGCATCCTTAAATAGTCGCTATTTTCTTTTATATTAAGGGTTAGCGACTAAGAATGAAATATCTGGAAATATATAAAAGATCATCAATTTTATATAGAATTCAATGGCTCCAGTTATGCGGCTTTCATTTACGTGCTGTCTTCCAGGAACCAATTATCCACGTGGCTTAGTTTGTAAAATACGTGACTTCCAACTCAAGGGTTACGGGGTCGATTCCCGGTGGAATCCATATTTTTTTTTAAAAAGATTCTAGTCTAATTTTCAGTCAAGGCGTATTTAACATATTTTTGTTGGTTGGAAGAGATTGCCACATGGCAATAAGCCCACTAGATTGCACTGTATGCAACGAAAGTGTAATACAATACCCATGTAAATGGAGGGATTACTCTATTTGCATTTTCTCTCATTTTACACAATTCTCATTTGCCTCCAGAAAACTTGAAATCAGGATATTTCCATTGAAAGGATAAACGAAAATAGATACAGTACCCGGCGGTAAGTAATACACATCAAGCATAAGAACTTCAGCTTTGTCATTCATACACGTGTTCCGTCGCCGTTCGTCAGTCGTTGTCAGCGCATCGTGTGACAGAGACGACGCTATACAAAGCTGAAGTTAACCGATTATGGCCTACATTCTCTTTCTTAAACCCAATGTGTATTACTTACCGCCGGGTACTGTACATATTATTCTTAAAACATTTCAAAAACTTATCCATCTTTATTCGTTGGACATAGAAGTTGAATTAAGCACCACAAGTTGTTTACATATTTCCATTCAACTGATAACTGCAATGTATCTTGCATTTAAAACAAATAGCATATTTAATAATCTTTCATGAACAAAACAAAAACATTACATAGAATTTTCTTTCATTTGAAATTCTTCGTATACTTTATTTTAAGTTTTATAGAGATAAATGTAGCGTTTACGTAATCCCATACAGTAATAGTTAATGATTTAATACCCAGGGTGACTTGTATAATTTCTATAATAAAGCAGTATTTTAAAGGAAATTTAAAATATTTTTGAAAAATATTAATCTTTTAACACAAACCTGCGCTATAAGGAAAATATTTTTAATAACAGGAAAAACATTATGCCAAATTTCTCACCTCGAAAAGACGAAGAATATAATAGTGACATTTTGAGTTTAAAATAAAAATAATGAGAAATGTAATTCATCAAAAACATTCTTCAATAAGAGGATATGATTGTCGCAGAACATATTTATTCTAAGATAAATAATGTCTTATGGGTGAAATTGCAACATTCATAATATATGAAACAACAAGTGACATATTGGCCTGACTATATGGCCAAGACAGGTCTTTGGCGATGTTTTTTTTTGATCAACTACATTTTCAATTTATAAAAAATATCCTTTTTTAGGCCTTCACAATGCCTTTCTTGTAGAATGCGATCGCCAACATTTAAAGATTGTTTTCAGTAATACAAAATTTTTTGACAGCCAAACAGTTATTTGCAGCTTTTGTAGCATGCATATAATATAACTTTGAAAATGAAATTGATTTGAGTTTTTCAAGCTCCTTACATTTCAATCATATTTTCGAGGGTTTAATATGAAAACTTATATCTGATATCTTTCCGTCAGTATTTTTATTTGAATATATGGTTCCGGCAATACAGAATTATTCCCCAAGGGTCGATTTCGACTTGCAAGGGTCTATGTCAGCGAGAAAAGAAAATGGGGATGCACGAGATGTAAATGGGGGTCCACGTGAGCGGATCCCATTTAAGCAGATCACCATCAATATTTAGGCGTTCCGTAAATGTCTTATTACACCTAACACAGATTGTGTGTACATAATACTTATATTAGACATAGAAAATACTTATATAAAGAAATCGAATGCAAATCACTGAACGTGGAGTTCACCTTACTAATTTGAAACCAAATATTGAATCATTGCTATCAGGTTCATCTCTCTCACTAACAGTATTATTTGTGTATTAATTTTATGTAAGAATTTTACTAGGTTTAGATTTGTTTCGTTCCAAAGCCAAATATTTACTTGCATTTTGTGTCTTTTCAATAAAGGTACGAATAAAAATTGTACATGTTTTTCTTTTTTTTACAATTGTCCACTACAAAAAACCTTATCAAGGTTAACAGCACTGTGTCAGCTGTCAAAAATACATTTGAAGTTAATAAGTTTAGGAAAATTCAATATTAGGCAGGCAGGGGGGGGAAAACAAAAAAACCGCCAAGTGTTCTACGGGGCGAAAAAGTTTGGGAAACTATGGTCTAAACTATACTTTTCTTATTTCCAGTAACTTACCGCATAACACATGACAATAATATTATGCTGTATAAATAAAAACAGGGAAAGACAGTACATAACAGGAGTCGTAACAAGTGAGACAAGATTCCCTTATAGACAATTTTCCATATTTTTTAAAAGGTCAGATTTGGAAGATTCACAACAGGTTTAAACCGACGAGTGTGGTAGGTGTGATAAGAATATGCTCAACCTTGCGTTCCGCTGGTGACGGTCTGGATCTGCGGTCCCCCCTCATCGGCGGTGGCGGACCCGAGCTGTGCCGGGGCTGCACCCTGAGGGGTGGGCGCGGGTGTCGTTGCGTCACTGCTGCCTCCCACTGCTTCTGAATCACCGCCTGATTGTGCCGGAAGCTCCTAGAATAAAAGGTTCTTTTATCATCATTTTGAATATATTTATTAGGATGCTATTTAATTTTAATTATATTTTTATTGCATTTTGGTAATGGTACCTTCTTTCGTGTCAGGTCAGGTTATAAAACTGAGGAAATTTTCTAGCCTTTTCAATCTAGGATGGAATTATCTGCATAATTAATCTGTACCGCACAGGCCAAGCACGGTTATATTCCAGTTCATATTGTTAAGTTTTTTTTACCGATTTAACATATGTTTATGATATCTATTAAATAATTTGCCTAATGCCATCAAGTCAAAAATGAAACAAGACATAATGTGACCGTGAAGTGAAAATGAAACAATACATATGTGTATATGCAGAAGTTGCATAACGTAACGAACATAAACATATATACCATCACATTTCCTCGGGGTAGGTAGAGGGATAGAGTGCCAAATTTTCCTATCACAAAACAATTCCTTCGCCTCCTCCACATTTATATCTTCTCATACAGCTCCTTTTGTTTCTCTTACTTCTACCATTTCCTTTCAAAATGTCACAATTTTTTTCTCAGACCTCTACTACAACTCCCTTATGCTTGAATTATAAATTTGTTTAGTCAGTATTTTGTCACTAATCCTTTCCTTTCAATATGTCCACACCACATCAACCATGCTCTTTTTATCCTACAGCTGATTACGTCGGGCACTCCAAACAAGTTAAAATAAAACATTTCGCAACAAATGGAGCAAAACACTTATTGTAAAATCTCACGCTCATGTTTGATTAAACCCAAAATTTTCTGGTAAATTCGTATGCTCGTATAATATGCACCCATAATGTTTCCAACATTTGTTAAAAAAACTTGAAATTTGTAAAAATATTCGTCATCGCTGATACTAATAAAAATCTAATTTAGTGCTGTTGAGTCAACGCCATTCTTATCATTGCCATTGCCGTCATAATAAATATCATCTTCACCTGACGCCATCTGTTTATCCTCCCAACAAAATGATTGGAAATGCAACATTTGAGAAAGCCTCGTTCAATTATAGACTATAGCATCTAATTTATTCCAAATCGCAAGTACCCATGAGCGAGTCATACGGTGCGGTGCCGCTACCACCACATTCCATAAACATGTATTCCATTTACTACAGATAGCATCCTTCATAGGCGTATTAACTGCAATAGCAGATGGAACAATGTTCAAGCCGTACGTACACTTGTTCAATATTGAAAATGAT
This sequence comes from Odontocerum albicorne, assembly GCA_949825065.1. Lineage (NCBI taxonomy): Eukaryota > Metazoa > Arthropoda > Insecta > Trichoptera > Odontoceridae > Odontocerum > Odontocerum albicorne. The sequence goes on from OX463845.1 coordinate 4,970,625, forward strand.
ACATGTTTTCATTCGTTAGTATAATACGCATCACCGTTTTATAGATGAGTTAAAATTGTACGTATTACACTTGAGATTTTCGGGTACCTGTGAAATGTCCTCAATGAGCTCCGCCTGCGAGGGTCGTTGCTCATCAGCCTCGGCGCCCTCCCCCTCCGCTTCCCCCTCCACGCCGTCCTCGTCTTCCTCCCCATCCGGCATCTCCTCCCCACCCTCCTCGTCTTCCACATCCTCCTCCTCCTCCACGCCATCTCCCTCCGCATCATCGTCCTCTCCGTCCTCTTCCTCCTCGTCCCCCTCCTCCATGTACATCTCCTGTTCCTGCACCAAACACAAATATTACCTCACAGAACAAATGGCAGGCGAGCATTCCATAAATCCGACACTTCTAAACAAGACATCAACAGATTCCGGGCAAAGGGATATGTATGCAAGCTTCAAACCGTAAACTTCACGAGGGACAAAAACTATAAAACCATAAGTGCCAAAATGTATAGCAATTCAAAATTAACACGGTTACACTGGTTCAACTCCTTACTTTATTTAGTATAGTGTACGATCTTTTAGAACGGCTGTCGACAACCTATGGTACGCGGAAGTTTTTTGGTGGCACGGCATAAAGAATGACAAATAATGAAATTCTTCGATACATTAACCGATAACACGCATCATTTCTTTAACGAAACGTCTCCTTTTTTTACACTAAATGAAGAAACATAAAAAAATCTATTTTTGAGGGGGAAAATACAAAAATTTTCTGCGCAAAATCTCGCTTTAATTTTGAACAGGCCCTCCAATTTATACTGCGCATGAGGTCATGTAAGTAATTAAATATTATAATAAATATAATAGTAATTAAATATTAAATTTCTTTTAGATAGATTTTTTTTAACACTTTATAGGGCAAGTTTTTATTTTTGAGATATTGAGTTTTTTGTTGAATAAATCATTATTATGTGTATCAAATCAACTATATTTTTTCGAAAATGTGAAATGAGGCGGTCGCATATGAGAGCTGTGCCCGTTTCAGGGGTCATGTCAGTGGTCGCAAAAGTGACCAATGAATGTTTAGGTAATAATATCTAAGTTTAGGTTGTATTAGGAAAAAACATTCTTATATGAGATATAACGAATGGTGATTTACTTATAATACCTATTTACATATTTCACAATAAATTGACCGGATGTTTAGATCATTGCTACTGAACATGCAGCTAACTTCACGACAATCCGTCTTAAATAAGACCTCTGCCCGTCTTCTACATTTACCAATTTGACATTTGTGTTACTTAAAAACGTTTCATTAAGAAAATGAGTCCTTATAAGTATAACCATAAGGGTGGTCGTCGCATATGCGACCGATTTCTTCTTATGCCCGTTAAACACGCCTCTCATGAAAAATTCCTAGATCTGTCAGTGGCACGCAGTTGTTCATTACTTTGAAAAAAATTGAAAAGTGGCACATCAGCACATATATGTTGCCGACTGCTGTTTTAGACCATTAAAAATAGTTACAATAATAAAATTCAAAATAGAATTCATATTAAACTTTTGATGGTATGCAAAACAAGAAGGCAAGAGTCCATTTCAGATTAAAAGCACTGAAATTCAATGTAAACTGTCCCGCAGTATTAGAGACACTTCATTTTTATGTTCCCGATATTTACAGCCGTGAAAGAAACCATCCTCTAGTATACGAGGGTGGTCCGATAAGTACTTAGCCTACAAAATAATAACAAAAATTTTGGAAAAGTGGCGATTTATTTCTCAACATAATCTCCTTTGAGTTCGATACACTTGACCCAGCGATGCTCCACTTCTTTAACCCGTCTGAAAAATACGTTTTCTAGAGGTCTGCAAAGTAGGCCTCCGTGGCGGCGATAACCTCCTCATTTGACTCAAAGTGACTTTTTTAAATTTGGAAACAAAAAGAAGTCGCAAGGGGCCAAATCCGGAGAATACGGTGGATGGGGCAGCAGTTCGTAGCCTAATTCTACCAATTTGGCCGTGGCGACGGCGGAGGTGTGAGCCGGTGCGTTGTCATGATGGAAGAGCACTTTTTGCTTCGCCAAATGGGGCCGTTTTTTCTGCAATTTGGCGTCGAATCAGCCCAATAATTCGGCATAGTAGAGCCCTGTGACCGTTTTGCCCTTCTCCAGGAAGTCGATGTAGATCACACCTTATGAATCCCAGAAAACGGTGGCCATCACCTTTCCGGCCGATAGGACAGTCTTCGCAGCACGTTCGCCGGGTGAAGTCCACTGTTTCGACTGTTCCTTGGTCTTGGGTGTGTACCAGTGTATCCATGTTTCGTCGACGGTCACGAAACGATGCAGAAACTCCTTCGGATTGCGCTTAAACATCGTCAAACACTGCTCTGAAGTGGTCTCATGGTTGCGCTTGTTGTCCGGAGTGAGCAAACGCGGCACCCATCGCGCCGACAGCTTTCTCATGCCCAATACTTCATGCAGGATATGACCCACGCGGTCTTTTGAGATGCCTACTGTCTCAGCTATCTCGCGCACCTTCAATCGGCGGTCTGCCAATACGAGATCGTGGATTTTTGTCACCTTATCCTCCGTGGTAGCCGTTTTCGGGGCACCTGGGCGTGGCTTATCGAAAACCGACGTGCGACCACGTTGAAACTCGTTAAACCAATTTTTGACGGTCGCCATCGAAGAAGAGTCACCGTACACAGCATCCAAGCGCTCTTTGATTTCGCTGCGCGATTTCCCTTTCAAAAACAAGAATCGAATCACCGACCAATATTACTCTTTTTCCATTTTTCTCAAATCCGCGGATATGCTCGCTTCCACACGCGGTCAAAACAAAACTACGCGTCCGATTCGGCTGAAATTTTGACAGTAGCTGTCAATGAGAATGTACTATGGGATAAAAACTTGCTCTTGCGATAGTGGTACCATCGGGCGGTGAGGCTAAGTACTTATCGGACCGCCCTCGTATATGTACCACCCTGCAGAACCTATGTGATGGCCAAACACACTCAATGACACACGGTATAGAGATAGAATGACAAAGTGGATATATTCTCAACACCGCCTAGCAATAGGAGAAGAGTTCATCCTAGTATTCTTCCATATGAATAAAAATTAATCAGGCCCACATTAACACGTTGATCGCCAACAGGTTTTACTTAACTCGTCCAGTGCTGAGAACACGCGTGGCGTGTCCATGTGAACATCGGCTTCATGCTCAGAACACGCGCGGCATGTCCATGCCTAAATATTGTTAGTATATTACATCAGCATATGATATTCGTCATTATTTGGGATGATTCCGAGCATTCGGGCGTTTGCGCATGTGCAACGCATTGTAAAGTTGAGGTTACATCCGCAGTTGTAAATAATATTTTTTCTAGTTCTTATTCCGTTTGTTTTCATTGTGAGACTTGATAATAAAAATAATTGGACTATTTCTCTAGCGCTGTTTTGTGAAAAGGTCACTCACTGCAAGGAATATTTTATGTTTTCTAGTTATTTTCAATTTTGAATGAGTGACATAGTGAATTGTGAGCAAAAATAAGTGCCTTTTGAAAAATATATTATAGTAATTGGTGTATACATAGTGATATTTAGTATCATATAAGCTTCCTTTTTGATTTTACGAAAAAAAATACGTTTACCTTGAAAAATGGATCGCCCATCGAGCTCTAAAAGACAAAAGATTGAGGATGATATAGATGATTAATTTAGTGACGTTAATGATGAAGAATTCACCATCATCGAGGACGATTCTGAATTTGAGTCAGATATTGAAAATGATGACAATATTCAAATTCAAACTGTTTCACAAACATCTAGAACACCAGATGTTAGCTCTAGGCAATGGTCGAATATAAAAAAACAACCAGCCTCTATACCATTTTCAAAAATACCCGGGTTGAAAATTGAGATGTCAAGTAAAGAACCAATAAATTATTTTGATTTGATTTTCAATGAATATTTGTACAATCTTGTGACAACCCAAACTAATTTGTATGCTGTTGAAGTATTGTCGAAATCAGAAGGTGATACAAGCAGAATCACGCGATGGAAAAATGTCACTAAAGACGAAATGAGGGTGTGGCTGGGTTTACTACTACACACCGGAACAATACGTTTGAACCGGTTGAGTGACTACTGGAATACGGACTATCTATTCAATTTACCGGCATTTTCACAATTCATGTCAAGAGATAGATTTTTACTCATCTTACGGGCACTTCATTTTAACAATAATGAAGAACATCTGTCGAGCTTGGCAAGTCAGGGCATTGATTGATTTTTTCAATGGAAGTAATTTATGATCCACACAGACAACTATCGATAGATGAATCATTGGTTCTTTGGAGAGGCCGATTGATTTTTCGCCAATATATAAAAGGCAAAAAGGCCAAGTATGGTATAAAACTTTACATGTTAGGGGAATCAAGTGGATTGGCCGTAAAAATAATTGTATATGGTGGATCATCAGATGAAGAGTTAGATGGCAAAGGCCACACTAATAAAGTCGTTCAGAAATTGCTAGAGGGGAAGACGTGAGCCGGATATTCAGTTTACATGGATAATTTCTATAATAGCGTTCCTCTTACAAAAAATTTATTGAACCAAAACACATATGTCACAGGAACATTACGAGCAAATAGAAAAGAAAACCCGATCGAAATTATAAATAAAAAACTAAAGAAAGGAGAAAGTGTGAGTCAGTACACAGAAAATGGTATATGTGTTACCAAATGGAAAGACCGCCGAGAAGTCTTTATGATTTCTTCTGAATTTGATGGGGAGCTGTCTGATAGTAAAAACCGACATGGTCAAGTGGTCACCAAACCAAATATGGTAATGAATTACAACAATCATATGGGTGGTATAGACTATCATGACCAGATGTTAGCTTACTACCCATGCAAAAGGAAAACATTACGTTGGTACAAAAAGTTGGCCATTCATCTATTCCAGACGATGTTATTGAATTCTTGGCATTTATACAATGCAGACAATTCACAGAAAATGCCGTTGTATGATTTCAGGCTATTTATAATAAAAAACCTCCATCATCAATTCCGAGACAAACAGTACAATCAAAAATCAAGATACATCTGCCGAAGTTTTGTGAAAAAGACACTGATAATAAAATCAAAAGACGCAGATGTAGGCAATGCTGGGATACAGCTAAGAAAAGAAATGCTTCATTATTCTTTTGTCCAGATTGCCCCACACAACCTGGTCTTTGTTTGGATCCTTGTTTCCAACTTTACCACCAATATTAAATTATTTAAAAAAAAATATTGTGTACACCTAATTAGTAAGTATATTTTTCTGTTAGTTTTTATAAAATATTGTTTTTTTTTTGTAATATAATGTTGTTCGAAAAATGTCATAAAAACCTCCATTCAATATCATTACGGTATGCGTCAAAATACCGACATCACTCTTATCACACAAAAAAGTCACTCAATTACGTTTGATAAAAATAAAAAAAGACTGGGTATCTCATTTTGCGCCGAATTACCAATGGACAAAATAAAAATAACATAAAAATAAACACATTTGAAAAAGGACAAAAAAATATTTGCTTGAAAATTTTTAATTTATTTGACAATATTTTTTACATGTGTAACCCCACCTTTACAGCATGGCCTTATCTCTGATTCGTCGATGAAATTTTTGAACCGGTGTAAGAGGGGACGATGTATAAATGATATATATATAAACAAATTCTATATTTATGAATATATATTTTCTTAAATGTAAAATTTGTTTTACTTCCGTGAAAATATCTCGGCTTGTAACTATTCAAATATATTGCGCACTGATCGGCTGTTGTGGAAATTGTCTCAGCAGTGAAAGAGTTAAAATAGTTTAAAAAAAAGATTATTTGTTTTTTAGTAGTATTTGATAGGATATGTAAGAATGTATTGTTTTTATTTATTCTGATGATTTTTTACAAGGATTATCGGTTTTTTATATGCCGGCCACCTACCTCGCTCTACTAGTTTGTTTTTGGTTAGAATATTTACCGTTATTTGTTTCGATTTCAATTAGTCACACATGTCACTCTTATTAGCAGTGTCGCGAGTTGTGTAACATTAAAAATAAACCAATACCTATCGTGTTACAGTGAATAAGCTTTACTGATACGATACCTGGTAATATAGTGATAAACTTCAATAAAGAACATCGTTATTGCTAAATTTTCATTTTTCGTATTTTTTATAACTAACATTTTTATAACTTACATAATTTTCATTTTTATATCAATAAAACACATTTATGATTTTATAAAAAAGTTGGTTTTTTTTTTCATCACATTTGCGATTCTATATTTTGTGACTTGGAAGAAACATTCTCAGGCCGAGTTGCAGTAATATACAGAAGGGCCATTCCGGTCACCGCATATAGAAAATTCCACAGTACACGTGCCCGCTAGCACTGTATAACAGCTCTAAGATAGGTCTTCCTTGCCGGTCACCGGTGATCCCCATGGCGATCAACATGTTTAATAGCAGGAAAACTCCGTATGTAGGGAAAAACCATGCAAGAGATAAGTATTTAGCAGTGTATTCGATGGTTGCTTGGTTGAATGTAGTCAATAAGATTTAATCTACTGAAAAGATGTTTGAATGTTTAGTTCTCGACAAATACTCGTTACCAATACAACAACCACTTGGCGGCACATATATTTTAATAGGAGTCATCACATGTAAAAGAAATGAATGGGAAATATTGAAGGAGATGAAAGAGACGACAACCGATGCAAGTGATAAAAATAATAGATTGTCCGGACGTAAATGTCGATTTTTATGTGAAAAGTAGATCGATTTTTAAAAATTTATTTTCTTATTACATCGATACAATATATTCTCCCTCGGTAGACACAACCTTCTTCTATCTATTGAACTAATTTTTAATACCGTCAGAATAAAATTTAGTAGATTTGGATACAAAATATTCCTCGATGCCTGTTGTGCATAGATCTAAATAAATGATAATCTGAAGGAGTCAAATCGGGACTATATGGTGGGTGAAGAATAGTTTTCCATTCAAGCTCCTTTATTTTATTTTCAGTCGAGTGAAGTCTGGCACTATCCTTTCTGCTTACCCTGTCAGGCAAATGGCATGATGGTACGTATGTATGTTTTACAGAATGTTGACGTAATTGACTTACAATATTTTTACAGTAAAAAAAAATAGCCACGATGTTCCAGCAGTTGGGAAGTGGCGCGCATATTCAAGTTGTTATTTTAGTGCTCGTGTAATTTGTAATTCCAATGTTTTTGTAAAATTTGGTCCTCAGAATTTTGAATTAACGAACTTTTACTACATATGTCGTGAAATAAGACCTATAATATTTCTTTTAGTTGAATATATTTTATCTACACCAGTTATGCGTGTATATGACAATTACAATGTATTATATGAATCTATGACAGTTTTTGAGTTAGGACACCTGGTCTGTATATTGGCATACAAATAGATATAAACTAAAAACACATACCTGGTAGTTGTCTGCGTAGTGCCCTTCCTCATCTTCGGAATCTACCACTATGACACCATCGTCTTCCTGATCTCGCTGAGACGATGTAGGCACCTGGTACTCTACCTCCGATTCGGTAACTTGACCAGGGAAACCCTGCGTATTACATATTATCAACACATGAAACAAGCGGCATCAACAGATCTATTTGAAAAACATTTTTCAGTAAATTTGAAAAAAAAAAAATAGTTTATTTGTAAGATAAAAATACCGTTTTATTTTTTTTTCTCATAGAAATCCGTTATTGTTTTAACTTACATTTCAATATTCAAGCGATTGTTATATGCTTCCATTTAAAATGCATTAAAAAATAGAAAATCAAGAACATCGCAGACATTACATTCTAGATAAAATGGCGGATCTTTTAAATAGCAAACATGATAAAACTCGTTAGAACAAATTTTCTAACTATGAATATAAGTCTAATTTAAATTTAAAATTTTACAGTATTTTGTCCCTTCGGATATTTTTTCCCAGGGGAACACAACTATGCGTGGGGTCACGTGAATACGACCTCTTCTTTTTCTCAGTAGTCTGTAAGAAGCAAATACTCACAAATAAGACTCGGGGTTGAGCTGTCCTTAGGGTTTCCCCCCAGACCTCGAAGTCATTCAATTAATCCCCCAACGTACTTCAAATTAAAAGTTTACAATAGCCATTTATCACCTTGGAAAATCCGACCTGAATTGAAGCGTTTTTTGGCATATATATGTTTCTGCTGAAACATATTGACTGGTGAAGACAATTTGAAGATGAATCCCTTTTACCCGGAATGTGTAGACAATTCGTAGACGGAGAATCCTTCAACGATTACAAGGTATTGTTTATATCATGAATACTAACATGACCGAATGGTGTCTATGTAGTAGAGTAATTGTTCACCTGAACTCTGGTCCTCTTGGGCTGCGGTTTGAGCGCGTGCGTGGGGCGTGGGCGTTTAAGTGCCCTGTGAGCCTCAGCACCCCCTGAGCTGGCTGCGCCTCCGGAGCTACCTGCTGCACTCCCACCTAGTGCTCCACTGCCCCCGCTGCCCACCAACGAAGTGGTCACCGTGGAGCTCGAATTGTTGTTACCGCCAGATGAGCTGGATGCTTGTTGCTGGGAGAATAATGAAAAACATTAATGAAAAATCTTATGTAAGGTATCTGCTGGAATATAGTTGTCAAATACAACAATCTAAGGAAATATAGAATCTTGAAACAACATATTCCCATTTGACTGTGGACATGGTCACAGTCTGCCTCATTTGTAAGGTTGTCTCGACAATTGCTCGATTGATATGAAGTTTGTTGAACCAAGTCCGAAGAAAGACTGTGGTCGTATGGGAATCCAGTCCAATACTTGAGTGATTACTATAACATTCAACCAGTTTAACTGATAACGCTGCGGGTTACGGATATATGTTAGTCAGGCTATACAGCTGTGCAGCCATATTATATAAATTCTTTATGCCTTCAGTTTTTTGCATCTCAGAAGACTTATCCGATGGTCAGACATATTCAGAAAGCTTCAGTTTACAAAAAAAGGAAGGTTTTTTTTAGTTTTAGGCATGTTTTTACACACACTCAGAATAAATATAATTGTGATGTGTGCTTTTGTATGACTTTTCTAATGCGAGATTATTAAATTTAAAAAAATAAATGTGTTTTTCATACACATTTAACGTTTGCTAAATGTATTTGAAATTATACAACCATACAAAATAGTGCTTTCCAAATCTGCCTGATAAAACACTAGAGCAGATTGAGCTTCTGGATTTTTATTGTTACTTGGACCTGTAATTGAATCTGTCAAGATATCAGGCCTGTAAATATGAAATGGATTTTTTTTTATAGAAAATACACATTTATTGTATGGAAACACAAACACAGAGCACTGTTTTCCATCCATAGCGATTTGGCCTTGCAGTCGATGTCGCTGGTTTGCTTGGAGTTACCCATGATCTTTTACGCTTAGGATTCTCGAAATATATCCATTTTTCATCGCCAGTCACAATTCGATGGAGAAATTATTTTCTTTTGTACCTGGCGAACAGCATTTCGCAAGTGGTTTTTTGGTTTTCTTGCTGTCTGTCATTCAGTTCATGTGGAACCCATTTTACTACCTTCTGGATCGTTCCCATGGCTTTCAAACGTATGGAGACGGCTTCTCGTGTCACATTTAATTGATCCGCGAGTTGTTGTTGCATTTGAGCGTCATCCTCATCCAACAATGCTTGCAATTCGGCGTCTTCAAACTTTCTAAGTGGTCTTCCACGTTCTTCATTTCTCACGTCAAAATAGCCACTTTTGAATTTTTTATATCACTCAAAGCACTGTGATTTACCAAGAGCATGCTCACCGGAAGCTTCGACAAGCATTCGATGCAATTCTGCAGTTTTCAGTTTCGTAGTTTTCATGTTCAACGCTATGAAAACATATATAGTTTTATTAAAGTGTATTGTTGTGAGTTAAGTCTTTGACAAATGTAAACACAAGAAAAAGGCGCCAATGACGCGGTTTGAGTCACTACATTGACAACTAGAGCCATCTATGAGCAAATTCTGGTTTCATATTTACAGACCTGGTATAGTGTTTGCTCAAGTGCAAGCATATTGCACACAAGAAACCAATATGGGCATTGCTGGATCATAATAAACTGTCAATGATAGCTGCTCAGCTAGGGGCAGATGCCATACCTGGTGGTGTGCATGGTGCGGATGCAGGGTGTGGGGTTGCTGCAGCGCACTGGAACTGCTGTCAGAGTGGGAGTGAGGTGCCGCCGCAGGGGGCTCCATCCTAGGCAGCACAAGGGCTACCGCCTGCAATACACACATTGAAATTAATATATCATTCAACAAATACAACATTCCTCGATTGCTTGAATAAAGAGGTGAATACAAACTGCCACAATGCAATGATCCGATTAGGAAAAATACAAAACCTGGAAATTTCCAATAATACCAAAACAAAGCTAATCCGAATTCTAATTTTTCCTATATATACTGAGAATATGCAAGAATTGATTCAACTAAGATATGGTGTCGACATTAAATGCTGAGAATCCCGTGAACAGCCAGAAGAATAAAGGTCTCCATACTCCAGGGGTTAAATGTGACAGTATGACTGTCCTCAATATGCTTCCAATGTATGCTGTGATTCTTTAGACGCATCTCCAGACGTGAGGCAGGACACCTGGAGAAATTGATACTCGGAGAAAGTGTGCCAGGAAGAGGCAGAACGCAAGCAAGATGGATTGATCAGGTGAAGAAATTGACTGGAGGAAGCCTGGAAACTACAATCAATTATGGACATATCGCACAGCTAAATATCACCCATTGTAGTATATGTGTCAAAGACTAACAAAAGTTATTTAGCTTTCCAAAACAGAATACTTTGGAAGTCCATTGTCGCAAAAACAGGCTGGAAAATTCTAGAAACCGAGATCTAACAAAAGCTCAAGACATTCGAAAATGAACATAACTTCTATTTACCAGCATTATGTACAAGGTTCAGAAAATTGATATAAATAGGCAATGTTAGTAGATCTCAGTCGACATGGTCAACAAAGACATTATGCAAACCCGAGGACACAGAACATCTCACGGCACACAGATCTCTATGAAACCGATCAACAAAGATCATTATGCAAGCCTAAAAATATGGAAGATTACTCGGAAGATGGAGACAGAGGTCTATACGAGTCGACAACTTGCTACAAAAACGAGGGGAGGTGAAATGGAACGAGACAGCAAGAAAATAATCAGATTGGAGTTGGACCATCTTGCTAGGGGTCTCCCAGACTTCTTTTTCTATCTTTGTCCACCATTGGTTGCACCCGGGGTGGTGGTAGCCCACTCAGCAATGTCTGCAACTCTGGTATGTTGCCTTATTCATTCATTCCTCATTCAGTCCCCTCAACGGGATGTTCTGTATTCCTATCTTCATGGCTGTCTATGTCACCCTCAGTTTAAATATCATTTCTTCTTCCTCTTATTTTAGGCCTGTTATGGTCCTGCATCATTGTTTCCCTCTTGTGACGTCGACTGCCAACTGTCTTTCCATCTTTTGGGAGGTCGTCCTGGAGACCTGCTTGCTTGGGGGATACTGTCCCTGGCCATTCTTACAGCTCTTGGTTCCGCCATTCTGAATACGTGTTCGTTCCAGAACCTTCTTCTCTGTCGTTTCCATCTGACAATATCTTCAACTTCGCACATCCTTCGGATTTCTGTGTTTCGTACTCTATCACGAAGAGTTTTGCCAGCGATACTCCTGAGTACCTTCATTTCGCTGGTTCGAAGGAGATTTTTGGAGCTGACAGTGTCAGCTCTGGACTCTTTGCTGTATGTCATTATGGGGCGGACACAGGTCTTGTATATCCTCACCTTACTTTGGATGTTCATATACTTGTTTTTAAATATAATTTGTTTTGTAAAAGTTGCCATCTTAAACCCATATGTCAGTGCTGTAAGGACACATGAATTGAATAGGCCTTTCTTTAGATATCCGTTACTTTGGTGACTTGAGAATGAAGGACACCTTTTTAATAACAATTTTTTACTATCTATTTAATATTGGGTCCTTACATGTGAAATTGGCGTTTGGTTTGGGAGGAACATAAAGTTGATTTTTTTTTAATATAATATATTTATTTAATCAAAGTATGTACCATTGCTATCTAGGCACTTTTGCCATCTCATAGGTAGTTCATCGATCCCTTTACTAAAAAAACCATTCGGACGGGAATCAATAAAATCTTTGAAGTCGGTTTGGACTGCCCCATCGGAGTTGAATTTTTTCCCTTGCAAGAAGTTATCCAAATTTCGAAAAAAATAGTAATCTGTTGGGGCAAGGTCCGGAGAGTACGGTGGATGTCTTAGACATTCCAATTGAAGCTCTTCTAATTTGGTAGCCGTCTGTTATGCAGTGTGTGGTCTAGCGTTATCATGAAGCAGCAGTGGCCTAGAGCGATTAATCAGCCTCGGTTGTTTAGCAGCTAGCTTTTCCATCATGGTTTGCAGTTGCTGACAATAGACATCTGCCGTAATCGTCTGGCCAGATTTAAGAAAGCTGTAGTGAACGACACCAGCACTAGTCCACCAAACGCTCACAAGTAACTTTTTTGGAGTCAATTTTCGCTTGGGGCATGGTTTGGCTGGTTCGGCAGGGTTCAGCCATTGCGATGAGCGCTTCCGATTATCATACAGGATCCACTTTTCATCACAGCTAATGATTCGATTCAAAATCCCTTCATTATTGTGCCGGTTGAGTAATGCAACGCAGCAGTCAACGCGCGTTTGTTGATTTGCTTCACTCAATTCGTGAGGTACCCACCTTTCAAGCTTTTTCACCTTCCCAATTTGCTTCAAGTGGATTAAAACAGTTTTATCACTAACACCGCAGCCTGCAGCTAACTCGGACGTGGTTTGCGATGGATCTGCTTCCACAATAGCCTTCAATTCTTCATTATCAACTTTCTCCACGAGGCTTGTTCTGCAGGTCAAAATTTCCAGAACGAAAACGTTTGAACCAAAAACGCACTGTGTTTTCTTTTGCGGCACCGTCGCCATACACATCATTAATCCTTCGAGTCGTTTCTGCAGCACTGGTGCCACGGTGGAACTCGTACTCGTAAATAACGCGATATTTCAAGTTTTCCATTTTGTAAACTGAGTGACGCAAAGAAAAAAAACAATTGAGGAAAAAACAAGTGAATTATAATTTTCGAAACACAAATACTTGAGTAAATAGCTGTATAAATTTGAGTTTGAAATTCCTAACCAAAGAGAAGATATTTGCGATCAAAGTTGCAAGTACGGCAAAACGCCGGTTTCGTATGTGGGGACCTAATATTAAGAATTGCAAAATAAATATTTTTTTGAGACTCGAATAAATGAAGTGAACATTTGAATAATAACTTCAATTTCAAATAGAGACCACACTAGGTGTGCTTCTCTTAAAATAACTATTGCTATTCTCTGGAAGAGTGTGATTATAGCGAGCGATCTCCAAGCAGAGTACAGCCCAGACAAACAGAGAAGTCGCTATTCAAAAATTCACTCCATTACTAAACTTGAATAATTCTAAGTATCAATAACTCCTTGAGATACACTTTGTGGAGCCCAGTAATACACAGAAATTTAAAAAATATTAAATTTCACTCCTCTTGCTTTTTTACCTATGTCCAGATTTACTCAACATCAAAATAACCAAAAGCGAAGTGAAAAATTTAATGAATGACATTAATAACACTAGTTAACAAGGTTTATGTAACAAGGGTGAAAATGGTAATTTTAGGTAAATTTTTGTGTGCTGATAACGAATATGAACTTGAAAATGTTCCATCACGTACCTTTTACGAGAAAAACTTGAAATTAGTTTTTATCTGAAACTTTTGAAAGATGAAAAGTTCGAAAAAAAATTAAGTGTTGAAGAACTAGAAGCTTGGAAAGCCTTTGGAAGAGTTGTTAGTGGTTTCCTAGGTAATAATAAAGCTGACAACTACGAACAGCTTGTACGAGAACTCTTACAGTTACCAGAAGCTAGGATTTCGAATGTCAGTGAAAATACACTTCCTGCATTCCCATCTGGACTTTTCCCAGAGAACTTAGGAGCTCTAAGTGATAAGAAAGGGAAAGATTCCATCAGGATATTCACAGAATGGAACAATGATATCAAGGAAGGTGGTATTCTAATATGATGGGGGACTACTGTTGGTTTTTTCTTTAGAGAAGGTGACAGAAAGTACAAGAGGAAAAAAATAGCTGTATTTCATATTTTAACAAAAAAATGTTGCTAGTAATCTGTATATGGCTGTTTACTGTAATGTATTGGGGGGTTTACTGTAAAAATATGATTCGATCAAATTTGTAAAAAAGGCTATTTTTTAACAAAAAAATAAAGTATCTGAAATTAATGTGTTGGGTGCAGTACAATAGAGTTGTTCCGGGCTGCAATCAACAGCCAATCTAGCCACGATAGTGGACAAATCGATAGCAAACGGCATATCAAAAGCTTCCGCTAGTAGATAACATCTAAATATATTTTAATTTAGGCCATGATCCATACAATTGGATGCGGGCAGCGGGACGGGCATTTATGATCTTTTCCCGTATAATGCAATGAGCAGAAGCAGCAGGCGCCATAAGCACACGTTATGCCCATGTGGGACTCACCTGTTGGGGTCCAGACTGGGCGGTGCTGGCAGGCTGTGAGGTCACCTGAGAAGGCAGGCTGCCTGCTTCAGCGCCCCCCACCACCTCGGCCTCCATGTCCTGCACACACACAGTACATTCAAACATCTGGCCGGCTACCTAATTCAAAACACCGTGCGGTGGCAAGATAGAAAGACCGGATTCGCACTTGACCATGGTCATAACGCGGAGCTGCCTTTGGGTTGACCATAGCATGACCACGGTAGGACAGGGCTTGCATGTATTTTATTTACAGTGTGTTAAGTTAGAGTATTCGATTGCCTGCCAGCAGCATCTTGAACCATTGGTGAAGAAGCATGCAAGCTCGCAATATGACCGAAGTCAAGTGGGAATCGGGCCTAAAAATTATTTTTTCCCCTTATTACTTTTCAATAGTTAGTTCAATATGTATAAGTGGCCGCCTCATGTCTATTAACAATATCTGACAGACTTATCCCCATTTGGAAATTTCTTCCGACAAATCAAGAGATGTTTTTTTAAGGCCAGTCAGGCAACATTAGTCACCATCAGGCATTAAGTTCAAAACTCACGAATGGAAAATATGTATGCTACCACTAAGTCACAGTGATTATCCATTGTATGAACTTATCCATTTTTACATGATATAAGTTCATCCGTTTGTTTCCTGTATTCCTTATTTTTATAAAATGTTGAACACTCACTGTGTCATCACCAGGTGAGTTAACAAGAACTATATATTAAATATATATTAATTACATCATTTTAGTAAAATAAAACCACTAACACAATACGTAATTATACATATTTCAATTCTTATCAACTCACCCGATGATGATGACACAGCAAATGTCCAAATGCATTGTGATATGCAAAAGATTAAGTGGAACAAAACAATTAATTGTGGAGTTCCACTAAGTGACGCCGGAGTTATTTGAACAAATTTTTACTTGAATTATGAAATTGTAATTGGTTTACTAAAATACTGTTATATTTACTAATCATAATGGTATGACCCTATGGTATCAAAATGTTTACCTCATCGTCAGCGGAGTACAAACAAGACCGAATTATGCCCGACTTGACACCAACAGACTTTACACTTCACACATCTAACGGTAAAATTTGGAATGGGGATTATGTGCAGAGGGAGGCTGGAGATGAATTTGGCAAGTGATACTAACCTTGAGAACACAGGTATTCATTAAGTTTTCATCTCAATGCACTGACTTTGATTTTCATCTCAATGCACTGAGTTTGATTTTCATCTCAATGCACTGAGTTTGATTTTCATCTCAATGCACTGACTTTGATTTTCATCTCAATGCACTGACTTTGATTTTCATCTCAATACACTAACTTTGATTTTCATCTCAATGCACTGAGTTTGATTTTCATCTCAATGCACTGACTTTGATTTTCATCTCAATGCACTGAGTTTGATTTTCATCTCAATGCACTGACTTTGATTTTCATCTCAATGCACTGACTTTGATTTTCATCTCAATGCACTGACTTTGATTTTCATCTCAATGCACTGACTTTGATTTTCATCTCAATGCACTGACTTTGATTTTCATCTCAATACACTAACTTTGATTTTCATCTCAATGCACTGAGTTTGATTTTCATCTCAATGCACTGACTTTGATTTTCATCTCAATGCACTGAGTTTGATTTTCATCTCAATGCACTGAGTTTGATTTTCATCTCGATGCACTGACTTTGATTTTCATCTCAATGCACTGACTTTGATTTTCATCTTAATGTACTGTCTTTGATTTTCATCTCAATGCACTGACTTTGATTTTCATCCCAATGCATTGATCAAAATCAGTGCACTGGGATGAACATCTGGTGAACACATATGTTTCCAAGGTCAGTGCTGCTTGCCAGTCATATCATGCCTCCCTCCCAACTCATAATCTCCATTCCAAATGTTTACCCTTAGATGCATCAAATCTGTCAATGCCAGCCTGGGTACAATTCAGTATTACTTGTGCTCCCTGATGATGAGGTGAAAACCTTGCAACCGCTAGGATGGTACCATTATCTTGAGTGGAAAAAACCGTGTTTTAATAAATCAATAACAATCTCTTTAAATCTACACTGTATTAATGTCTTAACTGTAAACAATGAATTAAGAAACTTTATGACCTTAAAACTCTTTCCTTAGAAAGCTTCTTAAGGGCTACCTATATAAAGAATATCAAAGACTAAATAAATAGGATTCTTGCATCGGTAGTAAAATAATATGACGCATAATTCCATACAAACCCTAAATACATTTCTTTTGACAGGTCAATACTATGATTTTGCTATAGATTTTTACAAGAGGGAAAAGACTTCCGAAAGAGTGAAAACAGAAACTTAAAAACAGACACCAAAAATCAAAAGGTATTAGCACCAGGCTAACATAAGATGTGATGAGTTGAGTGATCCTGCACAAGTCTGGGTGCTCTGGCTGTGTGTGATCAGCATTGGACCTGCAAGATGGAAGATACGGATATGTGAAATTACCTGTGTGGACTCGGGTGGGGTGGGCGTACTATGGTGTGGATGGCGTGGATGGTGGGGTAAGTGGCGTGCTGAGGAACTGGCTGGCATGTACTCCGTGCCGTGGTGAGAGCTGCTGGGTGATGAGGACAGAGTGCATTCCCCCGATACTCCTGTTAAAAGAATATACTTAAAATTCATGTTTACCGTTTTATTCAGACCGGTAATTATCAACTGGAGGTAGGCAGACATACCATACCATACTTTTCCATACTTTTTAATTGGCGAAAAATCAATCGTCCTCTCCAAAGAACCAATGATTCATCTATCGATAGTTGTCTGTGTGGATCATAAATTACTTCCATCCTTCCATTGAAAAAATCAATCAATGCCCTGACTTTTGCCAAGCTCGACAGATCTTCTTCATTATTGTTAAAATGAAGTGCCCGTAAGATGAGTAAAAATCTATCTCTTGACATGAATTGTGAAAATGCCGGTAAATTGAATAGGTAGTCCGTATTCCAGTAGTCACTCAACCGGTTCAAACGTATTGTTCCGGTGTGTAGTAGTAAACCCAGCCACACCCTCATTTCGTCTTTAGTGACATTTTTCCATCGCGTGATCCTGCTTGTATCACCTTCTGATTTCGACAATACTTCAACAGCATACAAATTAGTTTGGGTTGTCACAAGATTGTACAAATCTTCATTGAAAATCAAATCAAAATAATCTATTAGTTCTTTACTTGACATCTCAATTTTCAACCCGGGTATTTTTGAAAATGGTATAGAGGCTGGTTGTTTTTTTATATTCGACCATTGCGTAGAGCTAACATCTGGTGTTCTAGATGTTTGTGAAACAGTTTGAATTTGAATATTGTCATCATTTGCAATACTGACTCAAATTCAGAATCGTCCTCGATGATGGTGAATTCCTCATCACTAACGTCACTAAATGAATCATCCATATCATCCTCAATCTTTTGTCTTTTAGTGCTCGATGGGCGATCCATTTTTCAAGGTAAACGTATTTTTTTTCGTAAAATAAAAAAGGAAACTTATATGATACTAAATATCACTATGTATACACCAATTACTATAATATATTTTTCAAAAGGCACTTATTTTTGCTCACAATTCACTATGTCACTCATTCAAAATTGAAAATAACTAGAAAACATAAACAAAATATCCCTTGGAGTGACCTTTTCACAAAACGGCGCTAGAGAAATAGTCCAATTATTTTTATTATCAAGTCTCACAATGAAAACAAACGGAATAAGAACTAGAAAAAATATTATTTACAACTGCGGGTGTAAACTCAACTTTATAATGCGTTTCACACGCGAAAACGCCAACATGCGACGGAATCTTCCGAAGTAATGACGAATATCATATGCTGATGTAATATACTAACAATATTTAGGCATGGACACGCCGCGCGTGTTCTGAGCATGAAGCAGATGTTCACATGGTTTTCAGCACTGGACGAGTTAAAAACCTCCATACCACAGTCCTTTTGAAATGTTCACTGAGACAAGAGAGAACTCATTAGCAACGCTTTTGCGACACTTAATTATGTTTCTGGAGAGAATTAAGATCGTTTCCAGTCACCCTGAGCATGTTTATAGTGGATTGGTTCACCTCTTCAAAGCTATTTGTAAAGTATTTGCACTGTCAAGACAGTGGATAAGTTTTAAAGTCAATTTTTTTTGTTTTATTTGAATTTTTTATACTTTATTTTTTTAGTCTTCATTTTTTCTATGCATTTACATAATTATTTTTTGTCTATTTTATTTCACGAACTATTTAAAATTTATAGCTCATGTTGCATTGTACTTTGTGTAGGTGTTTTTCCATAAATTAATTACGGCAGAATTATGTAACCACATTACTCACCAGTGGTGTGTGGTGGCTGCTGCTGTGATTGGGCGGGCTGCTGTTGGGGGCTGGCGCTTGTAGGCAGCACGGCGGCTGTGCGTGTTGCGTGCGAGGCCATGGGCCGGATAGAAGCAAACGGCGTCTCGCCGGCTGCTCGCCGCTGTTGAGACACCACACCCGACACGCTCGCAGAGTGAGCTGCAACATCACACACAGTTAACCATAATAAATAACATATATTCTAGTAAAATACCATCTAAAAAGCTTACAATAATAATAAGAACTACAACATATATACATACAGTCATGGCATGTTCCCTTTGATGCAGGCAAATATGTCAGCCATACAGCTTTTGCCTCATCCATACGCACATATATTGTCATGATTCTTATACTTCTCACCTTCTCTCTGTTAAAACTTCACTTACTTTATCCTTCCATTATTCCCTTGGTTTACCTCTTCCTCACTCTCCATACATCTTATAACTCTTTGTAATATTCAGGGTTTCTTCCCATACATCACGGTGCAATAATCTACGATAGTTTTTGAATATTTTGCAATTGACAAACTCTGTACTATGTGCATCATTGACCTACCTGCAGCAACAAGCCATACATTGTGTAATCCCTTTCTACAACCATCACATTTTATCTATTTTCACTATAACTGTTATAAATAATCCACATTAAAATTAGTAACTCACCAGCCATGGGTTTGATATTGGCAGTGGGTGTCTCGCCGGCGGGTTTCTCTCCCAGCCCAGAGCTGGTGGAAGGCTTGGCAGCCTGCTGGCTGCTGAGCTGTCTCTGCAGCTGGTTCACCTTCTGCAACAGGGACTCCATCTCTTTGTTCAGTCTCGTTATCTCTTGCTGCTTCTCCTGAATAACTTCATTCTTCTCTTTCTCTGTCCTCGAGAGACGAGTTTCGTACTGTGATGTCAACAATTCGAATCTCGTATCACTCTCCTCCTTGTTCTGTTCTGCTGATTCCATATTTTCTCTAATTTCAGATAGCTGTTTGTTGAGGTATTCATTGTTTTCAGTGAGCTGAACAATTTTAGCTTTAGCTTGCTTGAGAACTTGCTTGGCCTTCTCTTCTTTATCACCAGACGTGGTTTTAAGATTTTGGTTTTCTTTTCTTAAATTTTCGTTCTCCTCCAATGATGAAGACACCTTAGCTTCTAACTCGGACAGTTTATCCGAGTGAGACCTTTCTAAGTCAGACATTTTCTTCTCAAGTTCACGTTTAGCCTCCAAATGACTTTCGGAAGACATAGCCGCCTCGGTGGCGAGTAATTCACTTTTCTTCTTATCTTCTTCCACGGCTTTGACGAGATCTTCATACTGATTTTTATATTTCTTGGCAATTTTGCGAATCTGCATTTCTTTATTACGAATATCGGCTAATATAGTCTCCTTGGAAGATAGGATTTCAGTCATTTTGGTTAATTCATGTGATTTCTCAGCTGAAGCAGATTTAGCTTCGCCTAATTCTTGACTAATTCTGGCAATATCTTTCTTAAGAGTATTAAGTTCGTCCGTCTGTTTCCTGTATTCCTCAGTTTGAGCGGCATGCTGTCTGGTAAGGTTATTTATTTGCTCCTCCAATCTAGATCTCTCCGCCTTGATATTTGTAGCCTCTTCATTTAGCCTCTTGACATTCTCCTTTTCAGTTGTAAGCATTTTAGCGAGAGTTTCCCTTTCATTCTGCAATCTTTTCCAATCTTCTGGACTAGTCTTATTAGCCCTTTCAACGAGAGCATTAACTCTCGTTCTCCACCTATTCGCTTCTGATCTGAGAGAAACATTTTCAGATTGTAAAGTGTCTAGCCTAAGAGTCAGTTCCTTGTTCTTTTCTTGAAGTGGCGCTAAAGCCTCTTCCAATCTGGAAGAAGTCTCAGAAAGCTCATCAACCCTCTTCACCAGAGTGTCTCTCTCCTCACGCAGAATACGATTACTGTCCGTAATAGCGTTTAATGTTTCAACTTTCCTAAGAATCTCCGAATGTTTAGCTAAAGTCACAGAATTAACTTCAGATTTTTCTCTCTCTGACATTAGAATGAGTTTAGCTTCATCTAATTTTTTCTCAGTAATTTCCAACTGAGATTTAAGTCTCATGTTTTCAGCTTGGAGATAGTCAAATTTGGTTACTATTATGTCTCTTTCTTTTCTAAGATACTTAATGATCTGAAGCAGCTTATCTGATGATTTCACTTCATCTTCATTAAGGGAACGATTCATAGAAGAGTCTGCAGTGAGAGATACATTGGCAGAATCACTCAAATTATCTGATTTAGAAACGGTGGAAAGTGCAAGTTGAGTACTCAATGCTTGTATCTGATCGAGTAAAAGTGCATTTTGTTGACTCAAATCAGAGAAACGTCCTAGTAATTCTTCCTTCTCTGCATTCAACGCCTTCTCTTGTTCTTCCCAAGCCATTTTGCTTAAGTTTAGATTGCTAATTGCTTGGTCTCTGGCTTCATTCACATCAACAAAATCATGTTGTAGGCTTACAAGTCGCTCTTTCAAAAGGGTAAGAGCTTGAATATCATTAGAATGCAGGACCATCTCGTGAGCGTACTTCTCTTCAGCTAACTGCGCAGTTCGTGAGAGTTTTAGAGATTCCGTTTGTGCCATTTCCAGAGCAGCAGTCTTTTCATTTAAAGCATTCAAAGTAGACTTAAGTTTTTCATGAAGTCTCGAAAGCTCCGATTTAAGTCCTGTTGTAGTAACATGCTGACCATCAGTCTGCAATGAAAGTTCTGCTTCCAGCTCGGAGCACTTTTCTTTCCACTGATTCTCTGACTGTTGGAATTCATTGATCTTAGCCTCGGATGTCTTTTTATACTCACTATACTCATCATGAAGAGCTTTCAGTTGATTCTCGGCTTCTTCATTGATATTGCAATACTGTTGTATTCTCTCTTTGCTCACGTCAATCTGTTGTTGCAAATAATTAATTTCAGACTGCTTCGTACTTAACTGACTCTCAACTTCTTTCAATTTCTTGACAGAATCAAAGGTCCCATCGAGTCTGGTAGGATTGATAGCAGAAGTGAATTTCTTACTAATTTCTTCAATATGGCTAGTCTTACTATTTAGCTCTTCACGCAAAGAATTAAGTTCTACTCTCAACTTATCGGCTTGGCCCTTCTCTTCTTCCATCCTACTTTTGGCTAATTCCGTTTGTTTTTCGAGATGTACGGCTAATTCTCTAAACCTCGTCTGTTCTTCTTGCAGTGTCCGCCTCATCGCTGCTATTTCTCTATTAGCATCATCTAATCTGGATTCTAGTTTCACTCTGCCTTCTCCTTCAGACCTTTCTAAACTTGCCTTGATAAGCTCCAAATTATTTAATAACATAGACTGCCCCTGTCTCTCCTGCTTGAGTAAATCTCTTTCTGTTTGCAGCCTCACTTCGGTGTTCCTCAAATTACTGTTTTCTCTCTGAAGGTTCTGCAGCGTTACTTCAGCTTTAGACAATTTACTTTGAGCATTCATTGCCTCTTCTCTGAAGTGTTTGATAGATTGCTCATGTTTCCCTATGGTTACACTATAGGTATTAGACTTTTGTTCGAGAGATGATATTTGTTTTTTGTATGTGGTTATATTCAACTGCAATGTCTTTTGCTTCTCGTTGAGGTATTCTAATTGAGCGGCAGTTTTACTATATTTCGAGGTAACCTCTGTTAACTCCTTTCGCATATCTTCTATTTGTTGCATTAACATCTTTTGATTAGTTAAAGATTCCTCTTTATAAATTTTATATTCTTCAATTTTTTTGTCTAATTGTGATTTTGCTTCGACTAGTTGGGCTTTTAACGCTTCTTCAGCGCTAGGTTTACTGGGAGTAGAAGCATCTCCTGCCATGGCCGACTTCTGCGAGTCATTCAAATCAATAGAGCCATCACTCTTGTCTAGGTTCATTGAACTATCACCTTGGTTTTTCCTCAGGTCGAAGTACTGCTTTTTGTACATATCTCGTTGCTTGATAAGATTGTTGACCATCTTGGTTTGGCGATCTCTCTCATCAGTCAACTCAGTTATTCTATTCTGAATCATTTCATATTTGGCCCGAAGCTCTCCAATTTCCAATTCATCTTTTTGACGTTCACTTTCCTCTTGTTTTTCGGTCAATTCTCTGATTGTCTTTAAGAGTTTCTGATTTGTGGCCTGCAGCTCTTGAATATCGCCAAATGTAACGAGATGTTTAGAAATAAGAGAAGCTGAGGTGTTAGGGTTTTCAGTATCCGTTGTGTTGGCTGTGCCTTCTTGAGCCCCATTTGGAAGGGTGTTGCCCTTAGATATTTCAATTTCTTTCAAGAGATAGCAGACTTGACGACCTAAGTCCATCATTTCCCGTTTAAATTTTTCATTTTCTTTTTGTAGATGATTCGACATTTTCATGGCCTCGTTATATTCATCTCTCATGTTATCAGTATCCGCTACTAGAGTCTCAAACTGTTGTGACATAGTCTCATTACTATGGATGGCCTCTTCGTACCTGGCTTGCAACTCCTCAAACAGGGGAGCCTTCACACTCAACTCATTGTATACATTAGTCAAAGCTTCTGTGAGACGCTTGTTCTCCTCCTTCTCTCTGCTCAACTCATCAGATACAGTACAGAGCTGCGTGTATATCTGAGTGAGGGACATTCCCGATCTAATCAGTCTGCTGGTGACTGCCGCAGTCGGAGACATGAACTCCAAGGCCTGTGAAATACTCTCATTCTTAGCCCCTTGCAATAGGTCATTGGCATTATCAAGTTCCTGCTTCAATGAGGCGATGCTGGCATTTTTCTTCTCCAACATTTCATCGTGATCGGCTTCCAGTTGCTTATGTTTGGTCTCCAGGTCTCCATATCTTTCAACAGCTTCATTCAAGAGTTGTTGCAATTCGGTGATTCCATTTGTCAATTCTGTAGTTTTAGCTTCTGTGTCCTCTTTCATGCTCTTATAAAGCTCCGCCAGTTTGGTTTTAGATTCAATCTCTCTTTTATAGTTTTGACACATATTCTCCTCCAAGTCGTGTTGGTCTAGCAGCTTCTGGGTCAATAGTTCATTTTTGTTAATTAATGTTCTTTTTACTTCGTTCAATGTATTAATTTTGTCTTCTGCAATCTTCAAAGCTTCAGTTTTCTCTTCCAACTGCGATTCCAAGTCTAGTATTCTGTTTGATTGGGTAAATCTAATTGTCTGCAATTCTTCGTTGGATCTATTCAATTCATCATTGAGACCTTGAATTTGACTCTTGAATAAAATCCTTTCTTGTTCCAAATGCTGTTCCTTAAATTTAAGAGTTATTTCTTTGTTCATAATCTCGTTGCTATGAGAAAGGGCCTCACACTTGTCATTAATAGCCTTTTCTAACTGAGACGTTATCGTGGAAAGGTCACCCTTGAGTCGTTCCATTTCTGTATTTCTCCGTTCCATCATCTCGGCAAGTCCGTTCCTCTCATCCACGGCCGAGTCCCTCTGCCTCCGGAAGTCCTGCACATCAGTCTCCATCCTCTTAATGGACTCCTGAGTTTTGCTGAGCTCTGACTTGCCCAGAGCGAGTTGTGCTTCCAGCTCTTGGAGAGTCTGTTCTGTGGCATCCAATTTAGCTTTGCAGTGTTCATAGTTAGAGGTGATTTCACAGACTTCATTCTCTAATTTTTCTATTTTCTCTCCTGAAACAATAAAAAAACCATTGGTCCTATAATTATTTTTTTAACATCTAAGCGAGTGAGATTTTGCAAGTAAAATAAAAATTTGATTTTGTAAGTAATATAAATAACGTAATTGCAGCCGCCATATACAAAATAATTGAATAGATAAAAACATTTGAGCCATGTCCGTTTTATAGATAAATTCATGTCGTCGTCGTTGCCCGGCCTCGTAGTCGATGATCCCCTCGCCACTTCAACGTCAATCTTGAACCGTTCTCTAACGTCGATCGTGTGATATTTTGTGAGAAAACAGACCAATCCTAGATGCGCACTCCCTCCCGCAAATGCCAGACATATGGACCCCCCTGCCGCCTGGTCATGCTGACGCATGTTCGCATTGCGCTGACTGTTTCTCACGTGTCTAGCCGCTGAGACGCCATCAGCCCGAGAACATACGGCTCTCCACCCCTCACGGTCATGAGCCACCCGCTCCCAGTCCTCAGGCACCCTGAAACATTGGACGTACCGTGTACGTCCATACTCTCAATCATTGGAAACACGTGTAAATAAAAATAAAAAGTATGCTCTGAACTAATTAAATGAAAACCCTCAGTGCTATTAACCTGCAAGTAAAACACTTAGGGATTGAGTTATAAACTCCAGTATCTGGAAAATTTGTGAAGTAGACGATATTGTGAGCTGACGTGGATGTCGCAGAAGACACTGGCGAGGTCACGTGGAAAGGATGGATAGCACCAAGACCGCCAAGATGGAAGGATAACTGGGAGACTGGGAAATATCTCCCGACAGGCAGTCCTGATTTTAACAGGCCACGGTTTTATTTAACCCTTATCATGGCATTGTAACACAGGTGTTACACTAGTTTAGGTTTTTTTTTTTAAATTCAGAAACGTAATTTCAAATATGGCAACACATTAAAATACTATACATGCACTATTGTGTGCAATTGTATCATCTGGTGATCAATATTGACAACGCTTCAAGCTTTCAAACGACATCGGGTCAACATGTCTGGACAGCGTAGGCGCGTTTTGAAAATTGGGGTAAATAATCTAAATATCTTATTAATCACTACATGTAGAGAAAATTTTACTCAAACCATTTTATTTGTTGATAATTCAGCTACGTAAATGTTGTTCTTGTTTTAGATTATAGAATCATTTTATAGCGCGCTTTTTGTGTTTTATAAAAATTGATTTTTTGGCAATGTAACGTGGATGTTACATATAAAAAAAAAATTGAAGGAAAAGTTGTGATTTTTTTTCCTCAATTTTCCTTCATAACTTACCATATAACAAAGAATCACCAAAGAAAAACGTTAATATTTGGATAAATTAAACTTGGCCAAGATAAGGGTTAAGAAGAAGAAAAGGCCTAGATCACCCATCAGTGCCAAGCTAAGTGTACTCTTGAGTATCGAAAGAGAAGAATAATTAAATGTGTACTTATCTGCTGTGTAAAACAAAGCCAAAATAATTCTGCAAAAATAAATTCAAGGTACATTCAAGTCCTCGCGAATATAAGTTTTATGAAGGAATTTGGTCAGTCTGACTATAATTAGGCTAATACCACCTTCGTGACTTAGTTAATAAGTTGTCTGTCTTCCAACTCGGAAACTGCGGGTTCGATTGGCTTTGGTACTCAAGTATTTTAGAATTCCAGTTTGGTTTACACTTAAGGCTTATTTCAATACCTTTTTGGTTTGATTGAAAAAGATTCACACGGTAATAACCCCATCAGATTGTATGAAATATTTAAAAAAAAGTTAACTTCAAAAGAATTTTCAAAGGCTTAATTCAAGTTTTAATTCATTTAAAAAAACTTGGTGTCTTGTTTGAATCAAGTTTTCTAATTATCATAAATGCTTTGTATAGGACGTATGCGTCATCATGAAACATATTAGGATTAGTTTCTTAATTGTTTAAATTGTATAGATTTGGTTATAATTTGATATGTAAATTATTGATATATTTGTTTGATTTTTGTATGATATATTTATGTTTGTTTGGGTCCGTGCGTTGTCGCGACCGCAATGGAAATGTAGACTTATGGACGGGCATCGAGACTATATCGCTGGCCGGTCGGCCTATGCATTACACATAACTCCCGAAAATTGTGGTATTTTGCGAGGTGTATCGCTGAGCGATTGTCGTTCATAAGGGTCCCTTTCAAAAATAAACTTACTTATTCTCAGTACACTGTTTTACTTGAGACCTGCTACAACCTGCCAGAGGAATCTCTTCACCCAGCTACCGTCTCTCAACGATCTACGTCTTTGGAAATGACCTGAATTCTCCGAGCATGCGCAGCAGCCATTTGCCTATGATACAGTTCTTTGTACTGGTGCTGTACATGCTTAGATTAAATGGAATATCCAGTCAGTTTCCCAGTCAAAACCTAAGATTAAAGAAATGCCAAAGAAACTTAAACTTGAACTCAACATCTACATTAACTCAACATATCCAATAACCTGAACATTGGGTTACCCGATTGTTGCATTCTCACCATTGATGAAATGCAATATTAAACTGTCATAAGCAAATTGCTTTGGACACATTTGATTGTAAAAAGTAGAATGAATGACTCAAGACTCCATGTTCGTAATCATACATATAAGCGATATAATATTGCACGTGAAGAGGCAACTGACAACCCTCACCCCCGTATATTACGTACGAGTATTATTACCAGACAAACTCTTTTACCAAATTAAGACCATTTTTTTTTGTTTCTTAACGGATACTATTGAGAAACTCATCTGAAATCCCAGAATGGAAGTCAAGACCTTACCAACTAGGCCACGGGATGATCTATTGGGGATGAATGTGAACTTAAGATTGATTAATTAGGATGAAAAAAAGCACACTGTTTGAGTTTGAGCATGCAGAACGAATGAATGAAAACTGACTTGATGACAAAAATACAATACAAATGTGAATGTAGGGTGTGGAAGACCAAGGGAAGTGTAGGATCAAGTGGTTATATTTAAAAAAAAAAAGGAAATGTAAAAAGTTCAGAGAAATCATAGGAAGATACGGATGAAAAGGGGAAAGATGTGATGCAATAGGAAAGTTTGGCATTCTATTATCTCTGTCAATCCTGACAGAGAAATGGTGTAATGGTATGTATTTTTTTTAATACTAGACAATCCATCCACACAAGGATGATTTGTGTCACCAAATTAAAGTCACTATGTAATTATTTTAGCCAATAAAAGAAATTTTTTAAAATGACAAGTAAAAGCTTCAGTTGACTGAACTTCTAAAATTTAAGTCGATCTAGTGGAAAAGTTATCCGAAGAAAGAAGAAGTGTTCATTTATTGGTTGCAGCCAAGATATGGTGTTTAGTAAATCAAATGTCACGTAAAGGACACACGAAAAACACATGTTCAATAGTTTCATCATCAAGACCAAACTTGCAGCCGGGATCCTCCAAAATACCAATTTATAAAGGTGACTAGCTACAAATTTGCAAGTGACATATTAATTCCATCTTGTTCTCGTTATATTAAATTATGATTTCAAAGGGATATATTGATTTATATCTAGAGCCCTCATTCAAACCATTTATATCCCAATCCAGCGCCCATCGGAGCAAAGTAGTGTTTACTTTTATTTAAAATATCAGTTTAAAATTAAAATAAATGTAAAAAAATCAGATAGGGGCCAATCGGTTTATTTTATTTGCACGGAAAATAAAATATTTAACAGTTCGATTTCCTTGGATATGACGGCTGAAGAGAAACAGAAATATTTATATACACCTTAAGGAAGAGAAGTCTTTTCTCTTGCCAAGAATATTGGGAAAAGGAATCTTAGTGTTTTGTAAACTATAGGAGAAATCTATAAAGATATAAATATGTTATCAACATCAAATATTTATTTTTACTTAAATAAATGTTTACTGAATTGAACAAATGAAAATCGGCTCGCGGAGTTGAACAAATGAAAATCGGCTCGCTCATCCTTCATGACTTCAAACACAGATTTAATGTGATATTTTCATTGAGTATCACATTAAATTATTACTAAATACATAATATTCAATTAAACACTAAGTTTTGAGTGTAAAAGTATCAACAGGGATGAAATAACGAGGCCACACGTCGGCAATACATCTTAACCGACGCGAAAGAACAAGATCATAAATTCAAAAAGCGTCGATGGTATCGATCTCGAAAGCGTTTGTAAACATATAAACAAACGACATCAAAGTATTTCACGATAATTTATCAACAATATAAGAAAGAAAAGTCCCGATTTAAGAATAAAAAGACGCATATACCTGACTCCCTTCGACCGGCTTCGAAAAGTGCCTTGGAAGTGAGAAATTCTTCAAATTTAACATCAATGTAGGATTCAATTTTGTCAATAGTGGGTCTGGGTACAATTCCTAATTCCTCTGACGAAAGAATATTGTGTAAATGCTTGAGATCTGCGACGTTTTCCGCCGCAATTTCGGCGGGCACGCCAACTTCGGCGGCCATTTTTAACCCTAAATGCGGAAACGCAAAACAAAAGTTGCGATAACTTGAATGATTTCACGTTTTCTTCAAGTTCTTCAAAATATTTTAAATACAAATAGCCATTTTGTTTCGTATACCGAATACCGTAAAGAAATAACAAAATACGGTTAGCTGATTGGCTGAAGTTTAAAATAGCTAAAGCGATGAGAAGTTCAATGTGTTGCCATATCATTTAAATTGTAAAATAGTACACCTATTTGTTCATACAATTAGACTCGATTCCCATTTGACTACGCAGGCTTCATATTAATCTTCTTCTCTTCTTCTTTCAATAATGGCCATATATGAAAGACTATACGCCAGTGTCAAGTGATGGTAGAAGATCTCAAATTCGATTTTTGACTTTGACTTGAATCCCAATCTGGTTAAATGCCTAGAAAAATATTCTTACTATTCAGCTTGTCATAGTTCTAAGACTTAGACTCTTCAACATGTTTGTTTCACTAATGTGGACATTTTAAGAAATACGATATTGATCAGAAAATTAATTGCAGACAGGTATACAAATGGTCGCAAAGTAAAGACGCGTTAACTGTAACGCGAGTTTAAATATTTATATTTTTATTATTAACTACTGAGGGTAAATATGGAGGGTGGTAATAGAAAGGAGCTAATGGAGTTCTTTAGAACTGAGATGGCGTCATTCGAGGAGAGACTCCGTCAAACCGGAGATGGCACCCGTTCTCCAGACCTAACCTCATTGACGGGGGATTTCGTGAAATTTATGACCCTTATGAAAACGGTGCTCAGGGTTCAGCAGAATCTCCACTCCCGGATCGACAATCTCGAGGTGGTGGCCCGAAGGAACACTATTGTTCCACGGGATCCGAGAGAATGAGGTTGACTCACCCAGGGAGGCGATCATAGCATGCGCTCGGACTGACCTGAGTGTGGAGCTCAGTTCGGGTGATATCGTCAGCTGTTTTCGCTTGGGACGGGGAACAACGGGTAAGCGCCCCAATCAAATAAGAGCAATCAAATAAGACGCCAAGAGGTGTTTAATAAGAAGAAGACCCTCAAGGGAAGGAGATATTGATAACGGAGTCCTTGACCCCGAGTCGCTATACGGTCTTTAGGGAGGCTCGTTAATTGTTTCCTCCGTGAAGTTGCTGGACCAGAGATGGAAGGATTATAGTTAGCCACCGTGACAAAAATCTTTCATCTCACAAGTTTGCAGGAGCTGCAAAACATTAAGGGAACAAACGAAGTAGCCTTGGATAGCGAGACCCAGGCAAGATCAACAAGGCAGAGCTCTAAAAGGGGAAAATCTGCGAGCTCCAAATGATACGTGCTTTTTGTATTTTTTTTTCTTTTATTATTTTAAAACATTGTAACAAACTGTCAAATTTTGTGTCAAACTGTCAAATTTTATGTTATGATTACGCGAGTGTTGCCGCGTTATGAAGACCAACAAATCAGCGGAATAAATATCATAGGAGTATGTGCGAGTCGCGCTGGTCGTCAGTCAAGGCAATGTTGCCTGACCGGGAGTTCGGCTCGGCGTACTTAGCACGAATATTTTGTTTGGTCTGTTAACTGGGTCCTTGAGTCGATTAATGCGTCTGGTGATATATGCTGCTTGTACTGCATTCGACAATAAATTTTGACAGCAATGCAACTCTGTGCAACTCCCTTGTGGCAATACTCGCGCTCGGTACATAACATACCTTACATTTTTGTGGCGGGAACAAATGTCAGTGACAGATTATTCATTGTTTTTTTTATTTTTGTTTGTTTTTTTTTTACCCACTGTACTACTGAGTTATGTTCCTGCTGCTGTATATTGCCTTTAAACTGCTTTTTTTATCCTATTATTTTGACTTGCCTATATTTACCTGCTGTTTTCTTTATATATTCATATTTTCTTTTTTCTCTCTTTCACTTGCCTGAACTACGTTAAGTGTTACTTTTATATTTGTTTCTTTTTTCCTTTTCTCTCTCTGTATTTGTATGTATTTTTAATGACTTGCATTGTAAGTCTCTTAAGTTTTTGTAATTTCTTTTGAATTTAATGCTGGTTTTTATTTCTTATTTGTGACCTTCAATCAACTAGACAGGGGTTCGACGCGTGACAGTGAAATAAATTCGCTGTTTCTTGGCTTTATGATTCTGAGCTTGTTTTTTTTTCGTTGATTTGGTTTATTATGTGTTTCTTTTTTTTTTGAACAAATATTTAATGTCATCACCCCCCTTATATCCTGACGATTCCATAAATCTACCTAATTCTCATACTCTTCCATCTACTCCTTCCCCCTTTCCTGAATTCCTATCTACATTGGACACGTCATCTTCAGACTCTTCAGATTTCGCTGATACAAACCAGCCATAACTTTTGAATAATCATCTCCGCTCTGCTTTCTCTACAGCTAACAATGACTTTTACGCATGCTATATAAATACTCAAAGCATACCCGCCCATTATTCTCAACTGCTCACCTCATTTCATGACCAGCCTGTCCATGCCCTGCTGGTTAGCGAATCCTGGATGAAACCATCACTATCAAACTCACTTTTTTCTCTTCCAAGATTCCATCTAGTTCGGCGAGACAGGGTGGGGAGAATGGGAGGAGGAATCTGCATATATTTGAGGAATAATATAGATTTTTCTATACTCTGGAGGCCCAGAGTATTTATTTATATTCCTTCATTACAACTTCATTAAATATCTCATCGGAGTAATATACTTTCCTCCTAATAATTATTATTTTGGCGAGTTTGAAAAACTTCTTGAAGATCATACTCCTAATTTGAATACCACTCTCATTATGGGAGATTTCAATACGTGCCTTAAAAAAAACAACGGCCGATCTGATAAACTTCTGAGAATCATACAATCAATGAACCTCTCAATAATGTCCCTAAACTGTACACATGTAACAAGAAATTCCCAAAGCCTTCTAGATTTAATTATTACCTCAAATCCCTCTGGAGTTCGCACTCATGGACAAATTGATGCTCCAGGCTTCTCGCATCATGATCTGATATATATCTCACTGATCAACCACGCTCCGAAACTCTCAAAACAGAGAAAATTCCTGAGAAGCTTTGGACGCATCGATAGGGATGCCTTATTTTCCGATGCAAGCGAAGTTGACTGGGCGGCCATCGAACGATTGGATACTATAGATAGTAAAATTAATCTATTCAACACGTTTTTGCTAGAGCTCTGCGACAAACACGCTCCACTAAAACTTACTTACTTAAAGCATAGACCTGCCCCATGGCTGACTGACGACATTAAAAAAAACATGGCAAGACGTGACAAAGCAAAAAAAAACTTCAAATCTAATCCCAATGATCAACTATGGGAGATTTTTCGACGACTTCGCAATAAATGTACACAATTATGTCGGAATGCAAAAAGAAAACACTATTCTGCAAAAAGGTGGAAAATCCTGAACTCGATGGGTGTCAAATCCTCGGACAACTCAGGTAACTTCACATTAGATGTTAATAATCTTAACAGACATTTTGCAACACCATCACTCAGTTTAGACATTAACACAAAGGAGAATACTCTCCGAAAAATTCTTGTAATGCCTCGACCGAATGTTCCTGAGCTCCACTTCTCGGAGGTTGATATAGGTGAGGTTCGTTGTATTATTTTGACTATATCCTCAAAAGCGATAGGTGACAACAATATTTCGATTGTATTCATCTCCTTCATTATCGATGCTATTCTTCCTATCATAACACATATAATTAATTTTTCTTTGTCTACTAGCAGCTTTCCTAGTGTATGGAAGAAGGCTTTAATTATTCCGATCCCGAAAATTGGCTCACCCACGTCATATAAAGATTTTAAGTCCATATCTATTCTGCCCACATTATCTAAAGTTATTGAAAAAAATGTTCATATACAAATTGACTCCCACCTTAATCAATTTGAATTGTTTAATCCGTTGCAATCAGGATTTCGTCCGGGACATAGTACCACTACCGCACTGGTCAAGATTACGGATGATGCGAGACGTGGAATGAGCTTTAAGTGGCTGACATTGTTATGTCTATTGGATTTTAGCAATGCATTCAATACTGTAGACTTTGATCTGCTTATGGCTCGAATGCGTTAATTACGATTCCCTGAATCGGTCGTCCTCTGGTTTTCAAGCTATTTAAAGGGAAGACAACAATCCTGTAAATACCAAGAGCGTATATCTGAATGGACTGATCTCTCTGCAGGCATCCCCCAAGGTGGAATTCTCTCTCCACTCCTTTTTTCTATATTCATCAACCCAATAACATCGTCTCTCAAATGTTCTTATCATCTATATGCGAATGACCTGCAGATATATATTCATTTTGATCCAAATTTCTTTCACGCGGCTTTGAACGATCTAAATGCGGACCTTCAATCGATCTCTGAGTGGACTGGGGAGCATGGCTTACTCACAAATCCAAAGAAGTCTCAAGCGATCCTCATTGGCAGCCCTCAGCTTCTCTGTAAATTCAACACTGACTTACTTCCTCCAATATTACTTGATGGCTCTATCATCCCATTACATTAAACTGTGAAAAACCTAGGAGTGCTAATAGATAACACTCTCTCATGGCGAGATCAAATAAATGAGATAAGCCAAATGTTCTTCTTCAGCCTTCATTCCCTTAAAGTGTTGCAAAGATTCCTACCAACTAAAACCAAAATTTTGCTCGTACAATCTCTGCTCTTTCCAATTCTGGACTATGCGGACGTATGTTACTTGGATGTTACAGAGGAACAGCTGGACAAATTAAAGCGTCTTCAAAATGTGTGTCTAAGATTCATTTTCAGCCTACGTAAGCACGACCATATAACTTCATACCAGAAGGCATTAAACTGGTTGAATGTTAGAAATAGACGCCAAATTCACATACGGTCTCTATTGTATAACATCCTTAACTGTCCCGCCGCACCCTCTGATCTCGCCGAAAATTTTCAGCTTCTTTCCAATCATGGATTAGCGCTACGCTCAAACAAAGGTTGTTTATTGGCCTTTCCAGTTCACCGCTCCTCTTTCTTTACGTCGTCCTTTATTGTCCATGCAGTGAGACTCTGGAATCAGTTACAAACCAATATAAGACTCGCTCCGTCCTTGGCATGCTTTAAGAAGCGACTGAAAAAACTCTTAATTTCTAGTCAGTAAAATAACGTGTTTCATTCCTGATTTTTCTTTTCCTTTCCTCTCCACCATCCCTTCCTTTCCTTTCGATTGATGATATCACACTTTATATGAAAAATAATGCTCGGGTGATTGTCCGTCTTTGTGGGGTTCGTGGGAATGTGCTCACGTATGTGTTTATGGATTTCGTGGGGATGGATAATCATTTGAATGATTTATGCGACCATGTAACTTGCTTCATTTACTTTTGTCTGGTTGGTTGGAATAGATTGCCGCCTGGCAATAAGCCCGCCAGATTGTATTGCAATAAAATTGTTAAATAAATAAAATAAATAAATACTAATGATTTGACGATATGACTCACAAATGATTTGACGACATGATCATTTGTGAGTCAAGTTTATATTCAAGCTCTGTCGTACCGTGGGCACGCTATCAAATGTTTACGTTCTGAGGAAGGCAGAGAAGACAAATCGTCACATTTTTCTACTCACACACAATTATTGCCTCTTCCACATCCATACACACCGTTATACATGCTGTTTTGTTTATCATACTCTTATATTCCATTGCTTAAGATTTCTTCAATTATTTTGCAACTTATTTATTAGTGTTTTGCAATAAATTCTAAAGATTCTTTTTTTTATACATAACATATTAGTACATTTATCTCTAATACTCAATCTACTCTTTGCCAATTCCTTGGCTTCACTTCATCAACGTAGGCAAAACTACACCACAACATGATAATATGAGGTATTCATTTATTTATATTTTTTCAAATATTTCTTCTCTCCCAAAACTACTATCTTTATTATTTTAAATGGTTAAAACTGATGGTTAATCCATAATCAAAAGGTAGATATTTCCACTTTGCTTGCTTACAGCATCCCTTATGTCAGCACTGGGCCAATTATGCTCCGCCTCGTATTCAATATTGGCCCACGAGCAAATTTTTTATATACAATGACATTTTTGTTTGTCCTTTATATTTTTATATACTACTAGTTATTAAATATATTTTTACTAGACTCCGAGTCCCGTTACAAGAGTAAATGTGTGAATATGGCTAATGTAACCGTGTGTGATACGGAGCCATCTACATTGCAATAAATTTGTATATACATAAGTCTTACACATCAATACACTGTCGGTCTAACCTCTGTGTTCATCCTTTTTTATTTTAGCTTCATAATTTTCTTTTTTGTACCATAAACAATTCCGTCCACATAAAATCATATTTTATTTGGCTGCTCGTCTTTATATTTGCATTCTCCTTTACCATTATTATCTTAAGGTTTCATTCACATTTTTCTTCTTTCTGGCATGACATGTCCAAAATGCGTTAACTTTAATTTTTAACAACTTTTGTTGACTTCCTCAAGCCATTTATTCATTTGAAAACTAAACATCCATTAATACTGGGTTATCCTCAAGACTCTCTTAAATTTATTAAGTTAATTTATTTTTTCAAATAATTAATTTGAGGATCTTAATTTATCTAGATTCCTCACACACATGCTAATTTTCTCGTTATAATGGCATGTTTCGGTGTTTTCCTCAGCTAAAAACAAAAAAGCTTCAAGGTTGAAAATATCTGAAACACTCAGAAATTATTTATACTCTTATAAAAACTCAGAAACAACCTCTGTGATCTAGTTAGTATAGTTGAGTCACCTGGAGGTTGTAGATTCGATTCCTGTTGACACCCATTTATTTTTTTTTAATTATGGTAGTCTGGTTTTTATTTCAGGCTTCTTAAACATCTTTCTGGTTGGTCGTAAGATATTGCCACATAATTAAACCGCCAGGTTGCATTGTATACAAAGAAAGTGTGATATAATACAATATTTTCTTCATCGCATGCTTAATGCTGAACGTCCGTGGTCCTCTGTTGTCTCCAACTTGGTGCACCACTCCTTTATTTAGTTGGTTTCATCTCATAGGATACCTTCCTTTTGCTTGCCTTCCCTCAACTGTCTCCATGATTATTTCTGGTAACATGCCCAAATTATGTTAGGATCCTTTTCCTGCATGCCGTTGAAAGTCTTTAGGTAATCTCCAATTCTTGGATAAGATGTTGGTGAGTCTTGTAGTCTATGGTATAAGAAACATCCTCCTCCAATCCCACGTCATCATCACTTGACACTGGCGTATACTCCTTCCTATATAGGAGTACAAGGCCATTATTCAAAGAGAGAGAGAGAGAATCCCACATCATATAGATAATACCAAATCTTTACTATTGCTCTAAAATATTTACTTAACGTTCAAAACATTCACGGTTAACACGTTCGTTGCTAAAGACGCCCCTGGGGCGTCAACACATTCTTTGTAGAGACGCTGATGACGTCCGTTGCGCGTCATTCGATTCTCTTTGTTTGTATGGTACCGAATATTATCGAACTATTTTGAAACATTCAAATATACTTGTAGCACATCATATTACGTCAGTGTCGCCGCGTATGTGATAATATAAGACGTTTTTTGAGTGTTTGTAATTTAAAGTTGCGTTCACACTGTATGAAAATTAATGATAAAAGTGTGGTCGTTGTTGTGTATCTTTACAAATAATTCTAAGATCTTTTATAAGTGTTCTAATATAAAATAATTATTTTGAACATTTTTGTCAATTACCGATATTTTTTTAAAAACTTTAGTTTATCAAAATGGATGAACCTTCGAATTCTAAGAGAGCCAGAGTTGAAGATGATGAAAATGAAAGTGAATTTTATGATAGTAGTGACGATAGTGACGTTGAATTTGATGTACAAAATGAGTCAGAAATTGAATCAGATAGTGATGATGAGGAATTTAGACTGACAGAGTTGCCAATCGATGGCACTTGCACGCCTGCACAATTACCTGATTTATCACAGCCATCATCTTCTGGGTCCACACAATGGTTCAGTGTACAAAAACCGGCCAAAAATATAACATTTTTGGGAACTCCGGGTGTAAAAGTTGACATCCCAGGCAAGGAACCTATAGACTATTTCAACATTTTATTCAATGATGACTTTTACGATTTGATTGTAAAAGAGACAAACGCTTATGCAGTAGAGGTGCTGGCACAATCAACAAGTGGAAACAGTAGAATAACTAGTTGGAAAGATGTTACTACAGAAGAATTTCGTGTTTGGCTAGGGCTATTGTTTCACATGGGCACCATCCGCGTCAACAGGTTGAATGACTACTGGAAAACGGATGAATTGTTCAATTTAAAAATATTTTCAAAGTATATGTCAAAAGATAGGTTCCTATTGATTTTACGTACTTTGCATTTCAGCCAGAATTCCACAAATAATTTTACATTAGATAAAGTACAGCCTCTAATAGATTTTTTTAACAAACGAATGGAAACAATATATGCACCTCAAAAAAATGTATCCATAGATGAATATCTAATGTTAAGGAGAGGAAGACTGATAATTCGGCAATATATCAAAGGGAAAAAAGCTAAATATGGAATTAAATTATACATGCTAGCGGAATCTAATGGCGTTGCCTTGAAACTAATCGTTTATGGTGGTGCCGGTGATAAGGAGTTAGGTGGGAAAAATCATACCAACAAAGTGGTGCTCAAACTAATGCATGACAAAACTGGATACGGTCATTCTCTTTTTATGGACAATTTCTACAATAGTATAGAACTAACAGAATCTATGCTAAACAAAGACACTTA
This sequence comes from Odontocerum albicorne, assembly GCA_949825065.1. Taxonomy (NCBI): domain Eukaryota; kingdom Metazoa; phylum Arthropoda; class Insecta; order Trichoptera; family Odontoceridae; genus Odontocerum; species Odontocerum albicorne. The sequence goes on from OX463845.1 coordinate 5,008,669, forward strand.
TATAACTGGAACTCTTAGAAGCAATAGAAAAGGCATCCCGGTAGATATTGTAAATAAAAAACTTAAAAGTGGTGAAGCTAGTAGTAAATATACCGAGCAAGGAGTCTGTGTTACCAAATGGAAGGATAAACGAGAAGTTTTATCAATTTCGTCAGAATTTGACGGCGAACTGACTGCTACAACCAATCGATTCGGGAAACAGTGCATAAAGCCTAACATGATAGTCAATTACAATAGATATATGAGTGGTATTGATTTTCATGATCAAATTATGGCATACTATCCATGTCAACGGAAGACACTCAGGTGGTATAAAAAACTCGGGATTCATATATTTCAAACCATGTTTCTAAATACTTATTATTTATATAAAGAAAATTGTGTTAAAAAGATTACATTTTATAAATTTAGGTTGGATGTTATAAAAAAATTGCTTGCTTGTAATTCACCGCAGACTCCTCCGACATGTAAAATACATTTACCCATATTTTTAGAAAAGGGGAGTAACGGGAGAATAAAAAGAAAACGGTGTAAATATTGCTCTGACATTCTTCAAATACGAACCGATTCTATTTTTTGCTGCCCAGATTGTCCCGGAAAGCCCGGATTTTGTATTGAACCTTGTTTTAGATTATTTCATCAGTATAAATAAGTAATGTGACAAAAATAACTTGTGTGGATGATAATGATTGACTTTTCTTAAGTTTTATGTGCTATGATAATAATATGTTGTTTCTTTATGACTTGAAACTCTATTTTACAACAATAATTATAACATTTATACAATAATAATATAATAATAATGTAATAATCGTAATAATATCTTATGTGCAGAAACAACATCATGAAAAATAAATGCGTATAGATAAAATAACGGAAGAACTTAACCTCACGTGTGAACTCTCCTTTAGGCACTTCAAATGTCATTGTTTCAACATTTGTAAATGGTCATTGACCCCATATACAAGATCGCGGGCACTAGACATGCATTTGGTAAGTAGGCAAATGATATTTTCAAATAAGATTTTTTTGACAAACTATTTTTTGGTAAGATTTTAAGGTTTCGAAAATATGATTTTTTCAGCACCTCTACACTATTCTATAAATACATATCGCAGTGAATGTGTTAAGCTAAATTTTACTTAATCGAGGTAAAACCTGAGTCGCACACAAATTACATTTGGACCCACTGTAAGCTCACTATAGAATGCCTGCCGTTAGGCGCCCTTTAGGCGCCCGTTACACGGTCAATCTGGATCGCAATCCGTGATCGCCGATCAATGATCGCGGTCAAGATTGACCGTGTAATGAGCGGATTGATGGATTGATCAATCGGATCGCAATCCGTGATCGCCGATTTGGACCGCGGATTGCGATCCAGATTGAGCGTGTAACGGGCGCCTTACACGGTCAATCTGGATCGCAATCACGGATTGACGGATCGCGCGACTACATTAGACGATCAATCCGATTTCCTTCAGTCTACACGCCGCAGCCGCTGCGTCAACATCTTTCTCAACTCAAAATGGACGTAGATGAAGTAAAAGCGGTTGTTGCCCTAGTTCTGGGTCTAACTTTGAAAAAAGCGAGTTAGAAGGAAACATTGGGTTAAACAGTGGCTACGAAAGAGAGAATTGTATACACATTTAAATCTACTAAAATGTTATGGCCTTTTGCAACGAAAACACTTTTACAATTTCAACTGTGTAGTTTTATTTATATGAAGGTTGAATTACATTTTAAGTATAATATTAACAGTATTATAAATAGTAATAGCTATGGTCTTTACATTGTAGTGGCTTTAAGAATAATGATAGCTATGGTCTTTACATTGTAGTGACTTTAAGAATAATTATGTCGCCTCAAATATGGGGTCCTATTTATAGCAAAGATAGCGCAACTTTCTCCCATTTAGTGATATTAAATCTTTATTGAATTTGGGGAGATAGGCGCCAGCGAGATGGTAAACAACTTAAATATAATACATCGAGTAATAATGCAAATATTGGTTAGTAGCGATAAGGGTGACATGGGTTTACATAACTTATAATATTTATTTGAACATCTATAAGCTAACATTGGTTTTGTTACAGATAATAATATTTATAGGTTCTTAGATAAGCGGAACGGTGAATGTATAGATAAGATTAGCATGTGCTGGCAGTAGATACATGACAAAAATAAATACGATTAACTGCTTAAAAATAAGACTATAAAAATTACTTCAGGATGAGTGGAAAATGTTTTGATGAGTTGTTAGAAATGGTAACCCCACCCCATACATATCTAAACAAGATACTTGTATGAGAAAAAGTATAACACCTGAAGAAAAAATAGCAGTAACATTGCGTTATCTTGCTACAGGCAGAAATATTGAAGACCTTAAATTTTCTGCTATTATGTCTCCTGCATCTATCAGTGAAGCTTGAATTTGTATTTTTTTTTATTCTCTCCTATAATTCGATCTCAGGCATTTTTTTTCTCACGTCATCAACGGTTGCTTGCGGCTTTATTTTCTTTAAAATTCCCAATAACTTTTGATGCCCTGCTTGTCGTTTGTATTTATTTGAATAATCTTTGTGCTGAGCATTCCAGAGCTCAGGAAGAGTTTCAAGTCCGATATAAAACTCTCTTCTAAAGTAAGCAGAGATGGTGAATCTGTTGGAATTACTGCCGCCGCCAGCGTTAACGGTGGAGAGCACACGTCCATCTATACCGGTGCGCAAGCGTTGACTGACGCGATCACGATCTTAGGCGCCCGTTACGGTCAATCTGGATCGCAATCCGTGATCGCGGTCCAGATTCACCGTGTAAGGAGCGGATTGATCAATCAGATCGCAAAATATCTGGATATTTTGAAATCACACTTGCGATCCCCTGCCTGCGATCGGGATTGTTCGTGTGAGGTCGTGTAAGATCGCGTCAGTCAACGTTTGCGTACCGATAGAGATGGACGTATGCTCTCCACCGTTAACGCCGCCGCCGGCGGCAGTAATTCCTACAGATTCACCGACCCTGCTTACTTTAGAAGAGTTTTATTAACGAACTTGAAACTCTCCCTGAGCTCTGGAATGCTCAGCTCAGCACAGAGATTATTCCAATAAATACAAACGGCAAGCAGGGTATCAAAAGTTATTGGGAATTTTAAATAAAATAAAGCCAAAATCAACCGTTGACGTGAGAAAAATAAAAATTGTCTGAGATCGAATTATAGGAGAGAATTAAAAAAAATTACAAATTCAAGCTTCACTGATAGATGCAGGAGACATGATAGCAGAAAATATAAGGTCTTCAATATTTCTGCCTGTAGCAAGATAACGCAATGTTTCTGCTAATTTTTCTTCAGGTGTTTTACTTTTTCTCATACAAGTATCTTGTTTAGATATGTACGGGGTTATCATTTCTAACAACTCATCAAAACATTTTCCACTCATCCTGAAGTAATTTTTATAGTCATCTTTTTAAGCAGTTAATCGTATTTATTTTAGTAGATTTAAATGGGTATACAATTCCCTCATTCGTAGCCACTGTTTAACCCAATGTTTCCTTCGAACTCGCTTTTTCAAAGTTAGGGCCAGAACTAGGACTGCAACAGCTTTTTACTTCATCTACGTCCATTTTGAGTTGAGAAAGATGTTGACGCGGCGGCTGCGGCGTGTGGACTGAAGGAAACCGGATTCATAATTTAATGTAGTCGCGCGATCCGTCAAACCGTGATTGCGATCCAGATTGACCGTGTAACGGACGCCTTACACGAACAATCCCGATCGCGAGCAGCGGATCGCAAGCGTGATTTCAAAATATCTGGATATTTTGCGATCTGATTGATCAATCTGTCAATCCGCTTCTTACACAGTCAATCTGGATCGCGATCGTTGATTGCGATCCAGATTGACCGTGTAACGGGTGGCATAGACAAGTCTGCACAAGTGAGATATTGATTTGACCACAGTCAAGTGGGAATTTGACCTTATTCCAAAAGAAGAAAATAATTCTTAAAAAGGAGTATAAAATAAATCGATAAATGACAATGATTATTTATTTGATATTTAAAAATATTATCACAGTTAGTGAAATGGGAAACTGAATTATATTTCTATTGACAAAGATAAGTCCAATGAATAACAATCTGAAAAATACAATTTCACTTATTTTCATATATGAAAACAGGAATGGCACTTTTTTTAGTTCTTATAGTTTATATTTTGATACCATATTATTATGGTAATAATTAAGTTATTGTGTTTTTTTTCTTTTTATTCATATCAGGTCAGTCCAATAATAATTTTGAGAAATTTCAAAACAATGCAAAGAAAACACATTTTAACTATATTAATAAATGTTATAGTTTCCTTCATTATCAACTACTTGTTGCTATTTTACAGGTATTTTTTAAATTCCATTTGTGTAACTCTGGTTTTGATGTAAAAAAACTGAAAATTTCTTTTTCGACTCCATCGGAGTCGAAAAGTCAGAAATAAATTATAGTCACTTGTGGTCAATATGTGGATATTAGGAGAGGCAAAGCAGGAACCCCCAATTAAAGTTTTTAATCATTTATAGTGTTGTCCGTGCCGTTTGCGGTCTAGTATTATCATCGTGGAACAAAATCTTTTTAATATTCACTAATTACAGGCGTGTTTTAATCAATGCTGAATTTAAAAGTGAAAGCTGTTGACAATAGACACCTACATTAATCATTTGATTAGGATCTAATAGTTCAAAGTTGATGACACCGTACATATTCCACCATATAAACAAAAGTATCTTTTTTTAATGTAATTCCTCCTTTACTGTTGATAAGGGTTTCTTATCCTAATCCATCCACCAAATTTTTCTTGTGATATGATACAGTATCCATTTTTCATCACCTGTTAGAATACGGTCAAGAAACAGGTCACGTTCAAAGTGGGTTACGAGAGAAGTACAGATGTTTATTCGCTGCTGACAATTGACTTCCAATAACTCATATAGTATGCACTAGCCAAGCTTTGATGCCTTTATTATATATTTAGGGTTACGAAATACTATTCTGTAAGATGAACTAAGCCTTTCTGCAATCTAATCCACTTGTATCGGACGTGTGGCGTCACTCTTGTGTGTGTGTATGTGGTATGATGATATAGACAATGGCGTGTAGATCTGGAGGGAAATTCACCCTAATATTTGTAATGCAAACTAATGTTGACTTATATTTTTATATGTTCCTGTCATGTAGATCTATGTATGTTCTTGTATTTGTTCATTCTATGTAATAATGTTGTATTTTATGTAGAATGTATGTTTGTTTGACTCCGATCGCGCCTGCGACCGCACTGGGAATAAGTGACTTGCCGGGCGGGGCGATCGGAGTAGGTCGGGGCCCAGTCGGCGTAAGTAAGGCCCAAACCCCGAAAGTTGTTGTATTTCGCGGGCAATGGGCGCTTGTGACGGCCGACTGACCATTAATATAGAGGGGCCCGCGATTTGGAAAAATATAATTCTCAGTAATACCGACTTTACCGTGTTTTTACTTGAGACCCACTACCCTACTTCGACTGCCTGAGAGGAATCTCTCCCTGCTCTTCTTCTTCTGCTGGATCTTCGCTACGGAATTCGCTACCTCGATTCTCTGAGCGCTACGCGGCAACCGACGTGCCTATCTACACCACTTTGTACCTGTCCGGTACAAAGTGGTGTACCGTTAGTTCTGGCGGCTCTGAATCGACAAGACTCTTTGGAGTTTAAAGTCTTGATTAATTTTTTTTAATAATTCAATCAGATTATTTACAGTTACAATAATAGGAAGAAACGTCTGACACATTGAAAATCATTCGGTCCATGTAGTATTGAACTTCAGCATTTCAATTGTTGTCGCAAGAAAGCTCCGATTACACTGTCTTACGACAGTACATCAAAAGCAAAATTTGTCGATATGGAATTAGTTGAGTTTTGGATATCAGTAAAGATTAATTTGTATCCTTGACTAAATGCTATCTATATCTTAGTGAATCCTAGTTCCATTTGTGATGAAATACTGTTTGTCTTCTTCAATTTCTTCTTCATTTAAGCTTTGTTATTTACCTCTGTGAAGCTGGGTTTTAAGCGGTATTTACACATACATACATACCATCATGCTATCTCCCTGTCAGGGTAGGCAGAGGACAGCGCACCAGATTTTCCTAACTCGACACATCCTTAGCTTCTTCCACATTCATACAACTTCTAACTAACTTTCTGTTTCCTTCTTTCAAAATACCATTCAGTTGATTCAACCATACTTTTCTTGATCTTCCATTCATATTTGCACAGTATTCTGTTTTTTTAGTCATTCTCATTCATTCGTTCTACATGCCCAAACCATCTTCATCCTTGTATCGGATGTGTGCAGTCGCCCCTTGTGATGGACGAAAGAGCTTGCATGTGGCGATATTTGCAGGTGTGATAGGACAATTAAATCTGTGCTATATGTTTGTATATGTAATGTTGACTTATATTTGTATATGTTCCTGTCATGTAATTCTATGCTATTTTGTTATAATAATATGTAGAATGTTTTATATGTAAAATATATGTTTGTTTGAGCCCGATTGCGCTCGCGACCGCACAGGGAAAATGTGCTGGTGGCCGAGGCATCGGGACTGAGGCAAGGGTCAGTCGGGCTAAGCGGCGCTCCAGGCCACGAAAGTGGTTGTATTTTGCGGGTAGCGGGCGCTTGCTATGACCGATTGACCATTAATATAATGGGTCCGAAGTTGGAAAATATATTCTCTTCACTCGACTGTTCCCGTGTTTTACTCTTCTACCCTTCTTCAACTGCCTGAGAGGAATCTCTCCACAACCGTCTTCGCTTCATCTCTTCGCATCGCCATAGACGTTCTTCACTCGTCACGCCACTGGAGCCGCTCCGAGCAGCCGTCCGAATAGCCAAGTACAGGCTCCGCCCCGAGCAGCGACAAGCCCCGCCCCTAGTGCAGTGGCGTAGCGCGGAAAGAATATTTCGCCAATAATTAACTTTGGTGATTGACGCTTTCGAAACCGCTACCTGAATTCTCCGAGCATTGTGCAGCAACCAACCACCTATATACAGTCTTTGTACCTATCCGGTACAATCCTTAATCACTTAATTCCGTATTCTGTCATACATTATCACTTCGTGTATTCGCCTCAAAGCACGCATTTCTACACCATTTATTCGGGTTTTCTCAGTCTTTTTCCAGGTCCACGTTTAACTCCCTTACAACAAAGTTGGCACCAGGATACTATTGTGGTCTTATGATCTTAGCAGATTTTGAAACTGTCCGGCTCAAATATATATGTTTTAGTTTCTCAGAAGAGGAACTACAAGAGGCCTTAACAACTATGGAAAGCATTCTTCAAAATAACTACAGTATGAAGATAAATAAAGACAAAACAAAGCTGCTGACTGTAGGCCGAGCGCAGCACCAGATGAGAATAGTGATGTCGGGTAAACCACTAAAGAACACCAAGGAGTTTGTCTACCTCGGGAGCAAAATAACATGGGACGGTCAGTCCAAGAGCGAGGTCGACAGCCGTATACATCAGGCTAGACTTGCATTTAATAAAAGGTCGAAAATAATAGAATCAAATAATATAGACCTTAAACTGAGAATACTCCTCATCAAGACCTATGTATGGAGTATCTTGATGTACGGCTGCGAGACATGGTGCCTATCCGAAAGAGATAGACGAAGACTAGAGGCTTTTGAGATGTGGTCCTATAGAAGACTATTAGGAATTTCCTGGAGAGACCGCATCGCAAATGAAGAGGTTCTCCAACGAATCGAAGGAGGAAGGCACCTGCTCAGGATCCTGTCCGAACGGCGTGCAAGATGGATCGGGCATATAATACGACAAGAGGGCCTCTTGCATGCCATAATGGAGGGCATGACCGAGGGGACAAACTCTAGGGGACGCCCACGCCGAGAGTACCTGGAGGACCTGTTGGTGGACGTGCGCTGCTCAACATACACAGACTTAAAAAGAGCCGCACAGGACAGGGGGGAATGGAGGAGAAGAGTTCAAATTGCTGCAAACCAGTCTTAGGACTGCAACCACGGAAGGAAGTTTCTCATTGACTTTGTTGTTTCGTATCGCTACATGCCGTTCGATAATTTATCTGAGAAAATACTACCCAAATAGCAGGCAGTAGCTGTAATAAAAACCAAATATCGCTGAAAACTTAACATGATACAGGAAATTAGAGTAGCTGTGTCTAATTTGATTTTAAGATTTAAGAAACTGTGTGGTTAACAACAGGTTCACCCATCTCACTAATCGGCAAGTTTTTTTTTAGAACATCTTTATACATCAAGAGTGGTGCGAAACAGGAGTTTGTAAACTACTGATATATGTGATAATATAGGATTTGTAATAATGCGATTGTTTCAATTGAGTGTTCTTGTATAGGGTCTTTCAAATTGAGCGGTTTTTTTAATTCTTGGATAAAACACAGATGGCGTCGCGAACTTGCCTAGGTATTGTGACATTTGAGAAGTGTAATGTATGGCATTTATAAAAACGGAGTCGTATACAATACGTGTTCAAATTTTTTAATTATTTTATGTATTGTAATCTCCGGAAACGGTGATGTTAATTGGCCACCAAGATCATGTGATCTGACACCGATGGACTATGTTCTCTGGATTCACGTGAAAAGTCAGGTCTATAAGAATGACCCCCAATCAATTCCTGAGCTGAAAGACGAAATTATTCGCGTTATTGGCGAGTTAGAACCGCAGTTATGCCAAAATGTCATCGAAAATTTTGACAAAAGAGTGGACATCTGTGGAACTGCAAGATGTGGACATTTGCCGGATATTGTTTTTTGTGTTTAAATGTCGTGCATTATACTTCAATGACCAATAAAAAGTTTTTTGAAATCAAAGCCAATTGTGTGTTTTATTCAAGAATTAAAAAAATTGAATTTGAAAGACCGCTCAATTTGAAAGACCCTATATTTAAGAAAGAGAAATGAAATTTGTTATTAAAGAATGAAACCTCTTTGACACAGGCCTTACCAAGTGAAGTGGTTATCTTTATCTATAAAACGGCAAGTTTTATTGTACATGTACTTCTACTTTGTGATGAAATCTTAGATCTGTTTTGTTGCAAAAATAATTCCTAGAAGGCACAACATCAACTGTCTCTCTACCTTTTAGATGACCTTTCTGGTATGCAATATTTTTTTTTTTAAAAGAATAGATATGATGGAATTCATAGGTATCCTTATACCCTCGAACACTAGCCGGAAGAAGTGCCTGTGTCATTCGAGGGGAGTAGCACAGCGCGGGGTTCGAACCGATGACCTTCCGCACGGAAGTCCAGCACGTTACCGCGTGACAATGCACCTCGTAATATTATGTAAGGATCTCGTATACTATTATGTATCGAATTTTATCAGTGTTTATCTTATCCGCATGGTCATAATTAATACCACTTTCTCTTCCTGCTATCTTTAATTATGTTGTCCATTTGTGTTAAAAGTTGTTGGATATGAGAGTTTCTGTTCCTATCTACAAAAAATGTACTTGCAGTCTTTGATTCATCTTTATATTCAAACGAAATTTTAATATATTTTATTATGGAAAATAAAAAAATGGGGTATCCATTTGGGGTACTTAATCCTTTGCGGTCTTATGTCGAGTCTGACTCGGCATCGATTTTATTCCTGTAGGTCTTATGTCGAGTTACACTCAACATTAAGGATTTTGTATCAGTCAGTAAAATAAAATAGAAATGTCCAAATATTGTTTAATTAAAAATAAAATAACACTTAAAAGTAAATCTTAATTCTTTATAGAATGGTATAATTTTTTTATGGACCTGGTAGACTAAAAAAATACTGTGGACCGCAAAGGGTTAAGTATTAATTGAAAAAAATCTATAAAAAAAAAACGGTTATTTCAACTATCAATATATATTATGCCAAAACTGACATAGAACTATCCCAAGCTTTCGCATTAACTTTTCGTAATAAGGTACGAAGTGTGTAACCGGGTCCGACTTCGAAGGTACGGGGAAATTTCATATCTTTTGGACGCTCGTACAAGTTGTGAATTAACTGTTCCCATCTTACTGGCTTGATGATCTGTAAAAAAAAAACAAATTGCAAATATTAACAATTGACAAAAATAAGAGAAGGTAGGTAAATGATAAGATTACATATTATGAAAATAAGATAAGCGAACTAGGAATGTACCGGACAGGTACAAAGACTGTATATAGGTGGATGGTTGCTGCACAATGCTCGAAGAATTCAGGTCGCGATCTCGAAAGCGTCAATCACCAAAAAGTCAATTGATGGGGAAATATTCTTTCGCCGCTACGCCACTGCTCTGGGGCGGGGCTTGTCACTGCTCGGGGCGGGGCCTGTACGTGGCTATCCAAGATGGCTGCTCGAAGTGGCTCCAGTGGTGTGACGAGTTTGTAGCGGGGCGATCAGTGAAACGAAGATGGTTGGTCGAGTTGAAGAAGATCGAAGAAGTTCAAGGGAAGTGAAACACAGATGTAGTCCAGTCGAGAAGTATTATATATTTAGCCAACTTTGGGCCCTCTATATTAATGGCCAGTCGGTCATAGTAAGCGCCCGTTACCCGCAAAGTACAACCACTTTCGGGGCTCGGGGCGCCGCTTAGACCGACTGCTTTTTGCCTTAGTCTCGATGGCTCGGCCGCAGCACATTTTCCTGTGCGGTCGCGAGCGCAATCGGATTCAAACAAACATAAAATATTTTAGATATTATTATAACACAATACATATTTCCATAGCATAGATTCATAAGAATATACAAGAATTTACATGGAAATATAATGATTTACATACAAGCATTTTACCTTTTATAGAATTACATGAGTTATATAATAAAGAGTTCATACACAGTTCCATATACAGATATTAAGGTGAATTTGCCTCCAGATCTACACAGCATTGTCTGTCGCATCATACCACATACACACACAAGGGTAACGGCACACGTCCGATACAAGGAATGAGAATGTAACACAGAATGTATGTAAAAACAATTTGACAGGATAAGGAATAAGACCATTACGAAAGAATGTGGATTGAAAGATACAGTTCTTAAAATGAAGAAAGGAGCATTGAATGAATAATGAAAGATGTACCAAAATAATCTAAAGATATGAGAAGTTTGGGAAGACAAAAAAAAAGAGCACAACAAAATTAATCAAATTCTAAAAGAAGGAAGAGTGAAAAGCCTTTATAAGAGGAGAGTATAACCAAGCATTGCGTAAAAAACGACCAGAATATCAAAAGGCTTGAGGCGTTTAGTTGGCAAATACTTTCGCATGTGGCTTACTCACCAGACTTGGCTCCATCCGATTACTACTTATTTGCATCGATGGGACACGCACTTGCTGAGCAGCGCTTCACTTCTTACGAAAATGGCTCGATGATTGGTTTGCCTCAAAAGAGCAACAGTTTTTTGGCGTGGCATCCACAAATTAGCAGAGAGATGGGAAAAATGTGTAGCTAGCGATGGGCAATACTTGGAATAAAATATTTTTTACCATTTTCATACAATAAATGTGTATTTTCTATAAAAAAAATCCAGTTTCATATTTACAGACATGACATATGACCGTGTTTGAACATGGCAGATGTGTGCAAGAATATAATGATGTGGAGATCTTCTCTGTTTACCCCAAAAAGGATATGATTTAATGGCACGTATGTGTATTATTTGTTATAGTTTTTTGGGGCATGCTATTGGAATATTAAAAACGGAGATGTAATATACATATGCACATAGACTGACCTGTTTGGGTAACTGTGACCTAATGTGGTTCACATTATGGTACTGTTTCCCATCAACTCCTGAGAGAACTCTGACCTGGGGCTTATCTACCTGACACAGCCTCAGGGCTTCAGTGAAAGGTGCCACAGCAGCCGACACTGCCTCGGAATGGAAAGCTCCGCTTACATTGACACGCTTAGTCTTGCGTATACCCAATTTTGAAGCGTTATTTTCAATATATTTAAGAGCCTCTTCACAGCCAGATATAACTTTACAACTGGGGTACAAATAGTTGGCAACACTGCAGAATGCTTGCTCCTGCCCCTGATCGAGGCAATACTGTTTCGCATCAATGCAAACCCTCTTAATATTGGCTTCTGGAGTGTAAATAATAGTCAACATTCCTCCTGGTCTTTCTTTGCTTGCTGCTTCCATGGCTGCAGCACGGACAGTCACCAATCGTAAACCTGAATCAATAATTAATATGCATCTTAATTCAATTCATAATTATTTATATTTTAATACAATCTAATACCCAACCTCGATGTATGGTAGGGAGGCATGAGCATTAAAAAGGAGTGATAGGAGTAGAATAAATGTGATAGAAATGCATGTCTTTTATAGAATATCTGGTATTACAGTATTTGATAGAGTAAGAAATGATTGGACAATGATTTTATACAGGTTAATAAAATTAAGTAAGGAATATGGACATGGTTTGGCCACATTGAGAGAATGAGTTGCGAAAGACTTTTAAAATATATATGTTTGAAATGAATGGAGAGCGAGGAAGAGGTGGACTGGAGATAGAGTGCAAGGAGGTAGATGAAGATGAATATTCGGACCCAAGGAGGTAGATGAATATTCGGACCCATACAGGAAAATGGATCTTGGAGAGTGAGATATAATGAGGAGTTATACAGCATATACAAAGAGCCCAACATCATAAAATACATCAAAATTGGGAGGCTACGTTGGGCGGGGCATGTAGCAAGAATGGGAGAAGAGGAAATGCCTAACAAAGTACTCTTTTCCAAGCCCCAAGGAAGACGTAGCGTGGGTAGACCGAGGCTTAGGTGGATGGATGGGGTGCAGAATGATGCAAACGTGATTGGCATCAGGGGCTGGAGGAGTGCATCCCAGGATAGGGGGGAATGGCAGCGACTGCTGGAGGAGGCCGGGGCCCACAATGGGCTGTAGCGCCATTGATGATGATGATGAGGTAGATGAAGAAATTTTAACTGAGCAGAAAGTAAGAAGTATGTGAAACACAAGATCTTATATGACGAGATGTATGGATGTGGACTAAGTGAGACCTGTCGGCATTGATAAAAAGATGTCGAGAACTGTCCTCTCTGCCTATTCCAAAAGGGGCATGGCGTGAAGGTAAGTATATGTATTTAAAAAATTCATAATAAAGGAGAAATTTTGCAGTTCGAAATTTGGGTTAAAAAATCAAAGAAAAATGTGTATCTTTTCATTCAGTTGTTACACATGGTACACCACCATTGGAAATTTTATTGAATAATTAACAATAAATTACTTAGTTATTACACTAATTACATTATAATCTATCTCCTATACCGAGGCTCTCTTCAGACAAAATCAACCTGGTTTGTTATGAGAGCAGTGTTAGGTAAGACTGGTGTCATGTTACTATGGACCACGCACATCGAAAGTGTGTGTGGTCTATTGAGGCAAAGATTTCAATTTTAATAAATTAATTGAAATCTTTTTTTATGAATTCAATAATATTAACGCAAAAGAAAAATGTTTAAGAAGTGTCAAACCTTTAGTATTCTTTGGTTATTTATTACTTTTTAGTTTTTGCATTAGCTGGCTTTGTTAATCAGTATTCAAATATAATTTGATCATGAAATTAAATAATCGATGGCCATAACTTGCTATTTTGTTTCACAGATTATTTAATGATCCAAATTGTTCTTCACTATTTTATTTATCTACAATGCATTTAAAATTTATATAGTTAAAATGCAAAGACGAACCATAGTTAAAATGCAAAGACGAACCATAAGTACATAACAATGCTAAAAACCCTCTAATTTGTGGATGTAGAGAACCACTTCACTAGGCAGGACTTGTAACTAATTGATCTAATTCTTTAACCACTTAACAGTCGGGTTTTTAACACACGACGTAACACAATGACGAACTGTGAACTAATAAATTCTATACGAAAATATATTCCGTTCGGAGAAAACAAGTTGAAACAAGATCTGCCCAAACGACACTCGGGAGAAACACTCACAACAAATTGAAACAAGATTTGCCCGAATGAGGCTCGGGCTCGTCAGTATAAAAAAAAACTTCGTGTCCGAGTTCCGCTCGGGCAAAACTGTCAAGTGGTTAATCACAAATTTCATATATTTTTCCTTAATACTAAAAATATTCTACTGAAACATTCACATCTTTACACACATCTCAATCTATCATAAACACAATTCCAATCACATCAAAATTATGTCCAACTCCTCATCACACACTCCACGTTAGTATCAGTCATTCACTCATTATATCAGACGTACATGTCACATAGATTAAAAATTATCATTACAATAATTCTTATAAAATTATTGCTTGTTATTTTGTTGTATTGTTATAAAAAGTCCCTTTGTGTGGTCTTCGCAATATCACTATATGATCGGAAGGCCCTTGTGTGCGATAAATGCTAAGCAAGCATTGAACTAGCAAAGGGTGGGGGCGTAAACGGTCAATTTTATGTGCGATGGACAAAACATAATTGATGCAAAATATATTCTAGTCTGAAACTTCATCCTCTGTTTTTATTTCTACAAAGTTTTACCAGTCAACAAGGAACCTCTGAGGATTGAGCAGCAACTATTCAACTTTTATATAGTCTTTGTACCAGCGCTGTACACTCGTACATTTATTGTTAAGTGTCAAATTGTCTTAAGTGAAATTAATCATTATTACTAAAATAGATATTTGTTTTTTAATGTTAATCTTTGAAATTATTTTGTATAGCATTTTGCTCATACTAAAGTCAAAGAAAGCAAATCGACTTGAGGATTATATAGAAGGCATTCAGCATTAAGTGTGCAATGCCACGGAATGAAGTAACGCCAAACCGTGTTAAGGATACTGCCTCGCTGTTTGGTGTCACAAAGATTTTGGACATTCGTAGTTTTGCGAAGTTTTCATAATTCTATAGTTTATGATAAAATTATTAAAACATACCTTGTTCAAATGGTATAGAGCCAGCAAATATCAGTGCTGTGATTTCCCCTAGAGAGAATCCCGCAGTAGCGACGCAAGAAAAAAGAGCTGACGGTCTTTCTTCTCTCAACTTCTCCAGAGCTGCCAGACTGCATGTCACTATCAGTTCCTGGCTATATTTTGTCAATTCCTTCGGAGTTTTTATATTTAATAAGTCAATCCTGTAGAAAAAATAACTAAACTTTAAAATCTGATACTGGACAAATATTAATGAAAAATCAATCGAGTGGTTTTCTTCTTTATATATTTATTTTCAACACAAAAAGTTTCAATGAAAAATGGGTGAAGTTTACTTTAAATTATCAAAAAGTATATGTTTAATGAAAATTTAAATAAATATAGTATACAACTATAAAAGACAATTTTATAAATTGAATGTTCCTTCAGAGAGAAATAAAACTTTAAGGACGATTTCTTCTTCATCTAATAAATTGGTTGTTTCAAATTGATCCAATAGGGTGGGGGATTACAATCGAGCTTTTGCCATTGCTGGTTCTGAGGTGTAGAATGGTCTGCCTTTTAGTATTAGAGACATGGGTGGAGTGTACAACTTGAGAAAGGACTAAAAACCCTTTTTGGGAGGTCTTATCAAAATTTGTGATGTTAGATGAAAACTGCACTAAAGCTAAAACCGAATTCATCCACTGTATTCATCAGACTTGGCACTGTAGATTTTTTTTAATACTTCAATTCATCATTTGCTGAGAAAATTTTCTGAACAAGAAGTGATATGAAAAACAACAATGGAGTTTTTTTTAATAACAAATATATTAACTTTTATAAAAAAGGTATATATATTATGTATATTATACATATATACACTAGAAGAAAGTAGGTATTACATTAAATAACAATTAAAAAAAAATTAAGTCTAAATATTGCATAATGAAAACAGGGACAATGTTACGTCTTAAGACAAATTATTAATATACAATTGATAAAAATTGAATTTTTTTTTGATTCAATAAACCAGTATTGCGCAGTCTGCACAGATTTCTGACTTTGCCTCCAGAAATTTTAGATGTTTCACTCAGACTCGACTGTACTCGTACTATCAATAGAGCATCGATTATCCTAAACAATTCGGGACTGGGGGTGTTCAGATAACTGATTTTTCAGATAACCGATCATCACAAGTGAAGGCTCACACGCCACTAACGACGCAAGGTTGCTCACGTAGGCCGAAACACTTTACATACTATAAAATACGATAAGTTTTCATAAAATTGAATTTCTATACTAGCAGCCGCAAATTTAAACTGATGTTTCGGTTGATCGGTATTCGGAAAATCGATGCTCTACTGTACATATATTGCAAGGATTCTTCATTATAATACATGCTATTTGTACATAGTTCATAATTTCATATTGTAGTTATGTAGCCAATAATTTAAAAAATTTGAAGTGGAAGTCAAATTTAGATTAGCCCCTTCCGACTCAGATTTTGACTCCACATAATACCAACTGACTCTATGACTCCACTACAGCTCTGCAAAAATGGTATGAAATGCCAGTAGCCAGATATAATAAGTTAAATGTGAAAATTACACCTTGTCTATTTTAGATATATAAGAGTCCCGCGAGTATGCTTATTACCCTGGGTTCCACACCCCCTATGGAGCAATCCTGCTTATTTACGTAATCATTATATGTTCCTATCTAATAAGTTTGTGTAAAGGATCTTGCAAATTGAGCGGTTTTTAAAATTAATTTTTAATTCTTGAATAAAACACACATTTTGCTTTGATTTCAAAAAACTTTTTATTGGTCATTGAAGTATAATGTATGCCATTTAAACACAATAAACAATATCCGCCAAATGTCCACCTCTTGCAGCTCTACAGGTGTCCACTCTTTTGTCAAAATTTTCGATGACATTTTGGCATAATTGCGGTTCTAACTCACCAATAACGCGAATCATTTCGTCCTTCAGCTCAAGAATTGATTGGGGGTCACTCTTATAGACCTGGATTTTCACGTAACCCCAGAGAAAATAGTCCAACGGTGTCAGATCACATGATCTTGGTGGCCAATTAACATCACCGTTTCCGGAGATTACAATAGATACAATAATTTTTAATTTGAATGCGTTGTTATATTGTATACAACTCCATTTTTATAAATGCCATACATTACACTTCTCAAATGTCACAAGACCCAGGCAAGTTCGCGACGCCATCTGTGTTTTATCCAAGAATAAAAAAAACCGCTCAATTTGAAAGACCCTATACAACCTGTGGTTTAACATATTGATATTTTTAAAATTATTTGTTTAGTTACATTTTTTTAACACATATAAGAATTCTCGTTTCTTTCTATTTCACCGTAATAAATTTATGTTCAAAATACGTTATTATTTACTAAGCCTCTGGCGCCTAACAAAAAAAATACTCACCCTATAATTTCGTTCGATATTTCGAATAGTTCTTTGGCTCTGGGAAATTTGACTAAATCTTTTCCCATGCCCATGTACTGAGTGCCCTGTCCAGGGAATAAAATTATAGACATGTCTTCCGGTCGTACACCACTCTCTGATTCCATTTGATTCCTTAGGATGACTGGATATGGATGAGTCGCCCACACGTCGTTGGGATCGTTAGGGCGAACATCATTAAATGTAGCAGAGTTGTTTAAAAGATCTTTTAAGGGAGATTCTTCGACTTTTTCAGAAGATTCAGAATTTTTCGAAATAAATCGGGTACGTCCAATGGTGCAACAATTAATACATGGTCTTAAAATTTCAGTCCATAAGGATTTTCTAGCGAATATTTTCATTGCCGACATTATGAAATTAAATCAATTTTTAATATAAAACTATTTTTCAGGCGGTAAAGGTCGCTGTAGAAAATCAAAACATAACCTAACAATTTCTCACTTGGGGCCATAGACACAGTGGAGAATATTTGGCATATGTCAAATTGGGAAGGAAATTTTTATAGATAGTAGATGTTATCTCTTGACACGCATAAACTTCTTTATAATATAGAATATGTATATGAAGTATGTCGCTCATGATAAAGTAATACCTCGTAAGCCACTTAATATAGATTTTACAAGGGAGGCAAACACTTCATAATATCTACATTTTTTAATTATATTTGGCATAATTAGTTTTTTGTACATTTTATATAAAAACTTTTAATATTTGTTATCTACTTTGTTTGTTTACTTATGTGGGATACTAAGTATTGCTTCCCTTAAAGTAACAATATTGCGGCTTACAAGTAATTGCTTCTAACAAATGCACTAATTTTTTTAAATTACAATTCTAGATTACTTAAAGTTTTAGCTGATTAAGCTTCAAAAATTTAACAATCAACCTATAAGTAAGTGGAAAAGTTCCACGAAGAAATGAGAAATGCGACTTTCATTAGACGCGACAAAGATACGGTTTTTAATAAATCAAATATGTCGCGCAAAGGACAGCCGAAAAATACATGGTTCATATTTTTTATCATCCAGACCTCATTCGTTGCCAGGATTCTCCACAGTAAATTTTTAATTATATGTAAATTCCTAGCATAGCCGTGAACTCTAAGCGGTCCAAATACCATAGATCTCTAAAGTGGGGGATAAAATGTATAAGAAATACTGATAAATTACTTAAAAACGACTATCTATTTCTTTGTTTCGAGTAACCTTATACTTATAAGGCATATTGGACTTATAATTAAATCACTGTGTATAATTCAAATTATGACAGATTTCTATGAAAAAATACACAAAATTCGTCATTCAAATTTTTCTCTAGGTTTTTTTTGGTGACTTGGTTTTTTTTCTTGCGCCCTTCAATCGTAAAAACTGTAACAAGAAAATATTTTTGGCTCGTTTATTAAGTTGTTCGAGCGAACTTAGACATATAATAATACTGAGGGTGAAGGGAAACAACTGTGTACACCAGTGGGGTGATTTAAAATTTCTTACTCCCTCTCCTCGATATTTTTTTAAAGATGGTGCCAATGACTACAATAGTTATCGAGAAAGTACTAATTAATAATTTACTTTAAATTTAGAAAGAAAATGGTTTAGAATATGTAGTAAAAAATATTTTTTATAATATATTTTATTCACAAAAGAACGACTAGTAAAAATTATGTTTAAGTTAAAAAGAAAAATTCCATGCATTTTTTTTAAAAATTATAACATAGTTAACGTTATACAGTTCATTATTTAAAAAATATATCTAAATAAAACGATAATCTGAACGAGTATATCCCAAATGATAAATCTGAACGACGTTTTGATTACATAATAATATGTAATCAAATATATTATATTTTGTCCCCCATGCTAATGTCTATGATTCAGATTCTCTCTGTCTCTCTCTCTCTCTTTGAATAATAATGATTCAGATTCAGTTTGATGCCTCTTCACCATAGAGAAAGGCGCTATTTACACGCGTGACATTTTCCTGTTGTTATTTGTGTTTTGGCGGTTCGCATCTGGTCGTATGTAACTTGGCCTGTTTGCGGTCCAATTCTAATTTTTAACTTGCGTGGTGCATTTTTGACAGAAAAAATGAAGATTGCGGTGGAAGGTTGTGCTCACGGTGAACTTGAGAAAATTTACGAATCTATCCAATATCTGGAACAGAAAAATGATACCAAAGTGGACTTATTGATATGTTGTGGGGATTTTCAATCTGTCCGTAACAACAATGATCTGTGTTGTATGGCTGTACCACCCAAATATCATAACATTTGTACATTTTACAAGTTAGTGTCTTTTACTTAGTATTAAAAAAAATCCTTTCTAACCTATATACACATAGTTTGCTTAACCCTTATCTTGGCATAGTTCAATTTATCCAAATATTAACGTTTTTCTTTGGTCATTCCTTGTTATATGGTAAGTTATGAAGGAAAATTGAGGAAAAAAATCACAACTTTTCCTTATACAATGAAACCCCGTTTTTACTTTTTTGAAGGGACTGATAAAAAAAACCTAATTGGAGAGAAAACGTAGATTCGGGGTTAGAAAAAAAATTTAAAATTATTTTTTATTTAGATAATCACGCAAATCGGAAAACTTTTTTCAATCGATTGCGATTTTTTATTATAGTAGCCAAAGTTGTAATGGGTATCTCCAAATCACGCGCGAGCGAAACACGTGAACCAAAGTGACAATGTATGACAGAATATGAAATTAAGTGATAAGGGGTGAATGTGAACTAAAAAATGATGTGTTAAGTAAAATGAATAAGAGTATGTTGAGATGGTTTGGGCATGTAAAACGAATGAATGAAGAAAGGCTAAAGAACCAGGTGTACAGTGCAAATGTGAGTGAAAAACGTGCGAGAGGAAGACCAAGAAAAGTATGTTTGGATCAAGTGAGTGATATTTTGAAAAAATACAAAGTTAGAGTAATTGTATATATATGGAAGAGGCTTAGGATGTGTCGAGTTAGGAAAATATGGCACTCTATCCTCTCTGCCTACCCTACAGAGAAATGTATGGATCTACTGAAAATCATATTTTTAGCCTCGAGTCGCATTATAACTGAATGTGTGAGTATGGCTTATAATGTCATGTGTGACTTACCAATACAGTATCACTCTAATCTCCGCAGTCACACATTTTATTCACTTAGGCTATATCATTTTTTTTATATCTACAACTAAAGAAATTTTATTTACTGACCCATTCTTTTTTTTAAATTCTTATCCTGTATTAGCAGGTCTCACTGTAGTTAAATTAAATCTACATGAGTAATTTATTAAATGACATAACTTTATTTTCTCAGTTATTATTCTTTGTCAATAACTGAATTCTTTCATTTATCTTTTTCACACTATGAGACAGATTTTCTTAGACAGGATTTTTTTAGTAGAAAATATTAGTTGTAAATACATTAATCAAATATTACTAGTGCTATTTATTGTGTTACGCTCTTCGCTTCAATTGAAAGAGAACTTCAAATCAAGAAATAAACAAATCACATGCCCATAACTATTACCATGTCATCTGTCAAGATAGGAAGAGAGGACAGACCACAAGTTCATCTTTTGTATCACGTACACCTATATATTTTCTCTTGAAATTATTCAATCAAAATTTCGTGATGGAGTTTAGGTATCTTGGAGTGAGCATCAGTAATAATGGAAATCTGTATGATGAAACCATGAGGCGGCTGCAATATCGGGATGCCTGAGAACACCGGTGTGGAATAATAAACACATGAGAATAGAAAGTAAAGTCAGAATTTACAAGACATGTGTGAGACTGATAGCTACCTACGGAATAGAGACCAGAGCAGACACATCTAAAATCTCTCCTGAGAACCTCAGAAATGAAAACACTGAGATGTATAACCGGAAACACACTAAGAGATAGAATCAGAAACACCGAAATAAGGAGAAAGTGTAGTACGAAAGACATCATCAGGTGGGGAAGACAACAAAGGCGATACTGGAACGAACATGTAAACAGAATGCAAGATGACAGACTTCCACGTGTCGCCCTTCAAGGGAACCCAGCCGGAAGAAGATTACCGGGAAGACCTCCGAAGAGATGGCGTGACAGCTGGCAATCCATGTCACAAGAAGGGGAACAAGCGGAACAAACAGATTATAATCTATAGGAAGAGGAAGAAAAAGAAGAAAATTTTGTACATTTAGACCAGGGGTCGGCAAACTATGTCTGACGGATAGCATTCATGCTAAGCAAGCGGGCACCCTTGGTTCGATTCCTGACATACTCGCTCCCGGACTGGTTTTACTATTAGAATACTTTAGATCTGAATTTATGTATTTCTGTAGTTTATATGTTGCGTATCATAAATTAAAAAAAATAGCACTATGTAAAAAAACTCTACCTAACGAAAGGTTGCAGCATATTAAAACTTCTGATTGTCTTGGAACTTTGATCTCCTTGCCATTGCACTAAAGATTTGATCTGTTAAGAAAATGTGCTTGCTGAAATGCATCAGCTTGTATACAATAAAGGAATACATGCACAGCCGTCTCCCATCCACTGGATGGTTGGCAATCATGCTATAATTTTTTACTATGGTTGGGTAATCCTGAGTATCAAATAATTAAAGATCAGATAATCAGGACTCTACTGTATATTATAATATAAAAAAAAATCTTTTTATTTCAGAGGCTTATTAGAGTTACTAGTGATCTTGAAAATGCAAATTTATTCTATAAAATAATAAAATGGTTTCAGATACTACAGCGGTGAGGCCGTTGCGCCAATCCTCACAATATTCATCGGAGGCAATCATGAAGCCTCCAATTACTTGCAGGAACTGCCATACGGGGGCTGGGTGGCCCCCAATATCTACTACCTTGGGTACGCTGGAGTTATCAATGTAGCAGGAGTCAGAATCGGAGGTATTTATACAACTAATACAGTAAAAGTGTGTTGAATAGAAGAATGATAATTCATATTTTTGTCTATTTTGTCAGTCCCGAAATCGACTTTTCGAAATTCGGAGGACCAAGAAAAGTATGATTGGATCAAGAGAATGAAAAAAGGAAACGTAGAAAGTCAGAGAAATTGTAGAAGTTGTATAGATGTAGAAGAGGCGAAGGATGTGTCTCGAGATAGGAAAGTCTGGCGCTCTGTATTCCCTGCCTACCCCGACAGAGAAATGGCATGCTGGTATGAATGTCAGGGTTTTAATACTTGATGATTTTTTTTTAATATACTATTTCATGACCATGGTTTTTTTTAACTATAATATATTAACCATTTCATTTTTCTTGCAGGACTATCGGGGATTTATAAAGGACATGACTTCTTAAAAGGCCGTTTTGAAGTGTCGCCATATACAGACAACACTAAAAGAAGCGTTTACCATATCAGAAATTTAGAAGTAAGTATTTTTCAAGTTATTTGAATGCCATCAGGTCCTTCATCAATATGGAGCAAACCATGGTTCTACCCTTAAATAAATAAATAATAAGTATAGGTTTGTTGATAGCAATTATTATTGTATGTACGTATGAAGGCTGGTAATGAGAATTTTTTATTTTTGTGGTCAGTTTGTTTTTTTTATTAAACCCATGCTTTTTCCTCACACTAACGACACTGTCTGTGATGACATTTCAATTTTCAGCCATAGTAATTGGGCAGTTTATGTTTAACACGTTCAATGCTAACAACGCGCCTAGTGCGTTCTTCTTCGCAACCGTCGGGTGCTAACAACGCGCCTGACGCGTTTTCGTATGCAAACCAAAGATACTATTACCGCTCCTAGTGCGGTGAAATTGTATACACATACTCAATTCATAGCAACACATGGATGTTTAGTTTATTAGTATTAGCACACACAAATATTCGCCAGTGTTCAAATATACTTCGAGCTGTGTGTACGTCAAGTGATTTTTTTTTAATTTTAATAATCAGTCAGCCACACGTGAATTACCTTAATAATTTGATCGCATTGAATGTGTTAAAGGACACAGGAAAGTATTTACAATGTATTTTGTGTACATTTGCGATTTTCTCATTTGTGCCCCTGCCAACTGAATTGATATATTGTAAGTATTTGGGTGCGACTGTTGCTGGAATGAGCTGTTTATTATAAGTGCTACCAGCAGTGCCTTTAACTTTGAGGGCCATATGAGATTCTTCAGCATTTCGTCTCAAGATGAAGTGTTGGCTGTTTGGCGCCTGCATCCAGCCTATTTATATGATATGGCTCTGAATGTTAGTTTGTTAGCAAAGCTTAAGAGAGAATACTTCTCAATTTTTAGAATGGATGCCTATTATTTAATTTTCCTAAACTTATTAATTTCAAATGTGTTTTTGACAGCTGACACAGTGCTCTTCACCTTGATAAGGTTTTTTGTAAAGTGGACAATTGTAAAAAAAGAATAACATGTACTATTTTTATTCATACCTTTATTGAAAATACACAAAATGCAAGTAAATATTCGGCTTTTCAAATCAAAGTCTAGTAAAATTCTTACATAAAATTAATACACAACTAATACTGATAAAGAGAGGGATGAACCTGATGCTCTGATAGCAATGGTTCAATATTTGGCTTCAAATTAGTGAGGCATAATCTTAAATCTCTACGTTCAGTGATTTGCATTCGATTTCTTTATATAAGTATTTTCTATGTCTAATATAAGTTATGTGCACACAATCTGTGTTAGGTGTAATAAGACATTTACGGAACGCCTAAATATTGATGATGATCTGCCTAAATGGGATCTGCTCATGTGGACCCCATTTACATCTCGTACACCCCAATTTCTTTTCTCGCTGACATAGACCCCTGCAAGTCTAAATCGACCCTTGGGGGTCCATATAGACCACTTTGGGAATCTTTGCGCTAGAGTGATTGTCAGTCTCGGTCTGACATGGGGGATTTGTATACTATACTATTAATATATATAAATATTAATAGTCGTAATTTAAACTGAAATTATTCGCTCGCTTTCTACACATTTAATTCTTATCTTATTGTAAATATTCATTTAGTTGTGAAGTTTGTAGTTCAGTTGTAAAATAGTTTCACTCCATAATATCTCACTAGATTACAGTTGTCCCGGGCCGAGTTAATTTAGTATACTCAAAATATCAACCACGAATGCGCCAACCGAGTGCACCGATGTCGCCCATGTGAACAGAACTATGAACAGAACAGAAGTGGACATCATTTGACACTGGCGTATACTCATTCATATATAGGAGTTCACGGCCATTATTCAAGAAGAACAGTGCCTTTTGTGGACTGACCTGAATGGAGGCATTTTATGGGATCCCGGTGTTCCTGATAGAACATGTAGGGGGATGATGATAATGATTGCATTTATTTAAATAAATAAATAAATATAGGTTTATTAACAGCAACATAGTATGTACATAATATATTTAAATAACACTTCTAAAACACATAAATTGCAGAAAATACATTAAATTGCAGAAAATACATTAAATAAAATTTGAATACTCTGTACTGTTAGGTTTTTAGGCTGAAACAGTTGACGGGAAGTTTAGACGTATTCATATCTCACGATTGGCCCCGTAATGCAGCGCAACATGGAAATGTAGAAAGTCTCCTGAAAGCAAAACCATTTTTTACGTAAGTTTTATAAATATTTCTTAACTTTAATTGAAACATATGTATACAAAACACCTGTAAAATTCATATCAATTATGCCGTATCTCGTAATAGGATGGTTTCTGCAAAATGGCGATATATAATAATACGAATAAAAGGACAATTTGAACAGCGTTGTTTAGAGAGCAAACTCTCCTCAAGGGCACTTAATGTTTAGAGAGCAAACTCTCCTCAAGGGCACTTAAGGCTGATGTATTGAGTAAGATGAAGAAGAGCTCTCTGAGATGGTTTGGGCACGTGGAATGAATGAATGAAGAAACACTAACAAAACAAATATACAGGACAAATGTGAGTGAAATGCATAGTAGAAGAAGACCAAGGAAAGTATGTTTGGATCGAGTGAAAGATATTTTGAAAGAAAGAAATAGGAGCTGTAGGGATGTAGAAGAGGCGAAAGATCTGTGTCGCGGTAGAAGAATCCGGCACTCTTTCTCTTTTGCCTACTCCGACATGAAGATGGTGTGATGGCATGTATATAATTAGTTCTAGTAAACATTATTTCTAACATTTTTTTTCCTTCAGCAATCATAAACTGTTGCAATCGTATCTATATATTTTTCTCAAATGATATTATTACATTACAGTGAGGAACTCCAAGAAGGCAAGCTGGGATCAGCCCCTGCATCTGAGTTGTTAGAGGAGCTGCGACCGCAGCATTGGTTTGCAGCCCACTTGCACTGCAAGTACTCTGCCCTTGTTCCGCACCCCGGTGCTGACACCCACACCAAATTTCTAGCATTGGATAAGTGTCTGCCCAGGAGGAAGTTTCTTCAGGTTAGTTTCATTATAATATGATAAAAAGGACAGTAAATATAACTTTCCTATTTCACTAATTGGACTTAACCCTTTCCGGTCCTATGTCGAATGTCATTCGACATCGACTTTATTCCAGTGAGTCCTATGTCGAATGTCATTCGACATTTTTTTCTTGTGAACATAAATATGGTTTTATTAAAAACAACCTTGTGAACATAAATATAGTTTTATTAAAAACAACCAGGATGTATTGTTTTACCCTGTAATTCTGTAAATCTTTTGTGGACCTGATGGAACATTTTTATTTTTTTTGTGGACCGGAAAGGGTTAATCGTTGCAACATATGTTTTTACCTTCTATCTCAAGGCATTCATCAAGTGAATCGATTTTGGTTTTTATGGGAGCAGTGCTTAGGTCTATCCTAGTGTCATTTTATTACGCTAGGATAGACCTAATTATAAAACAAGACCAATGAAAGTATGGTCGGATCAAATGTATAATATTTTGAAAGGAAATATAAAAAGCTAGAAGAAAAGTAGAAACTGCATGGATGTAGAAGAGGAGAAATATTGTATTGCGATAAGAAAGTCTGGCGCTCTCTCCTTTCTACCTACCTCGATAGGGAGACGGCATGATGGTATTTATTATATAAATAACACATCGAACAATAAGCCCCAGGACTAACTACTAAAACAACATTTGTTTGCCAAAATTCTTCTTTATTCATCAACATAGTCTCCTTCAAGAGCGATACATTCATTCCAACGCTTTCCTAACTTTTCTATGCCAGCCGTGTAGAACGATTTATCTTTAGTTTCAAAATAGACGTTAGTTTCGGCAATCACTTCTTCATTTGAGCCAAATCTCTTTCCCTGGAGCATCTTTTTGAGGTCTGTAAACAGCCAATAGTTGCTGGGGGCCAAATCTAGAGAATACGGTGGGTGCGGAAGCAATTCGAAGTTCAACTCATGCAATTTGGCCATCGTTACCATCAACTTGTGACACGGTGCATTGTCCTGATGAAAGAGAACTTTTTTCTTCATCATAAGGTGATCGATGAATATTATACCATGCGCATCCCAAAATACGGAGGTCATAACCTTCCCGGCCGACTGTTGAGTTTTTGGTCGCTTCGGACGACTTTCATCGGCTGCTCTCCACTCAGCTGACTGCCGATTTGATTCCGGAATATAGTGGTGGATCCAAGTTTCATCCATTGTCACATACGGATGCAAAAACTCCTGTTTATTTCGCGTAAACAGTGCCAAACAATGCTCTGAATCATCGATGCGTTGTTGTTTCTGTTCCATTGTGAACAAACGCGGCACCCATTTCGAAAGAAGCTTTTTTATGACCAAATGTTCATGCAAAATTGTGTAAACATTACCAAATGATATCTTCAGGATATCAGCTATCTCACACAACTTTACTTTGCGATTTTCAATCACGATTTTGAGTTTTTTTTTTATGTTTTCTGGTGTAACAGCCTCATTTGGACGACCAGAGCGTTCATTTGTGTCTGTACGACCGCGTTTGAAATCAGCATACCACCGATAAATGGTTGTTTTTGATGGAGCAGAGCCCGGATAACACTTTTCAAGTCATCGCTGAGTTTGAACGGTATTTTTCCCCATTAAAAAGCAATGTTTTATTAACACACGAAATTCATGTTTTTCCATTGTTTTGATAATAGCAAAAGTAGGGTCACTATAACCACTGTAACTCAATGACACAATGTCGGAATGTCATGAAAGTTTGACATATAACTTCTAAAGGTTGATACTAACTGAGAATGGTATGGATTTGTTTTTAGAAGTGCCATCTGTTGGTTAGTCCCGGGAATTGTTGATTGATACGTTATACTAATTAACTTGATAAATTGTGAGACATAATACGAGTATGTACCACGTGAGACAACCCATGGTGTATTGCAGCTGTCGGCAACCTAGGGCATGCGTGCCACTAGGTGGCACGGCATAATGGATGAAAAATATTTAAATTCTTCAGGACATTAATAAAAATAATTTATATTAATATTTAAAGTTAATGTGAATTGTACTTTTTTGTAGTGTGAATGTATTGTTATAGTTAAATAAATTTTTCTAATTATAAAGGATCTTTCAAATTGAGCGGTTTTTTTAATACTTGAATAAAACACAGATGACATCGCGAACTTGCCTGGGTCTTGTGATATTTGAGAAGTGTAATGTATGACATTTATAAAAGTGGAGTCGTATACAATACAACAACGCGTTCAAATTGTTGAATTATTTTATGTATTGTAAACGATGATGTTAATTGGCCACCAAGATCATGTGATCTGACACTGTTGGACTCTTCTTTAGGGTTATGTGAAAAGCCAGGTCTATAAGAATGACCCCCGATCAATTCCTGAGCTGAAGGACAAAAATATTTGCATTATTGTTGAGTTAGAATCGCAATTATACCAAAATGTCATTGAAAATTTATGGAGCTGCAAGACTGGACATCTGTGGAACTACAAGAGATGGACATTTTACGGATATTGTTTTTTGTGTTTAAATGTCATACATTATACTTCAATGACCAATAAAAAGTTTTTTGAAATCAAAGCAAATTGTGTTTTATTCAAGAATTAAAAAACCGCTCAATTTGAAAGACCCTTTAGCTATACTAGTTTGATTTCAATGGTGATGGAGACAATCACCCCCCTTCCCTTCCCATAGGATTTCTAAATTACATGTGTAATTTCTTATACGAAACCCCTCGTTTTCTTACATGAAATTATTAATTTTTGGGGAAACATAAAAAAAATTCGCGCTGTGTGGCTCATTTTCTTCAACGATCAGTTTTTGAGAGGGAAAATCCAAAAATTTTTGTTATGTTAAAATTTCGATTCAATCCAATTTAAATTGCGCATATCAGGAACCAATGTAAAACATTGATTTACATCTGTAACAGTCGGAATAAGTTGAAAGCTCAAAAAAAGTCAATGGTGTAACTGTCGTAAATTTAAAGTTCTGGTTCTAATAAAATAATTGAATTTCTTTTCTACACAGATATTAGATATCCCACACAATCTGGAGTTGCCCATCAAGTTGAGCCATGACTTGGAGTGGATGGCCATCTTGCATCTCACTAACCACCTGCTCAGCGTCAGGCAGACGTCCTGCCACATGCCCGGGGAGAACTGCAATGAGAGGTAAGTTCAACTACTATTTAAAAAAAAATAATATTGTAACACTCCTTCATATAGATATTTCCTGCATTTATGAGATAATTCGTCGACGAACGATTTTTTCTTACAGCAATACCACAGATAATCTAATATATATTTTCATGGTAAATTACTTTTATTACAGGTACAATTTTACTCCGACAGATGAGGAAAAAGATTTAGTGTTGAAAAAGATGAATGGAGATCTCACGGTGCCGGAGAATTTCGTAATGACAGCCGAACCCTACAATCCAGATGATCAGTCAACTAACAAGAGGCAACCGCAACCTGTCTCCAACCCGCAGACTTTACGAATCTGTGATCTTTTGCAATTAGATGATCCTGTCAGTTTGGTGCTCTTACAAATGGGTAATGTCCTGCAGATGCATTCACCTGTCACCCGTAAGAGGAAAAGTGACTCGATGTTGACTCCAGAACACGATGCTAATAGAACATATAGTGATCTTTTATCTGACTCGTCTTTCTCTAGTCCTAAGACACCTCTTTCACTTCCGACACCCAAGAGATTGATAACTGAATTGGCTTTCACCTCTCCTTCTCAGTCAGAACCAATTTTGATGGACAGCTATTTAACTAGAGATGATTTGGTAATAAATCCTACCAAATCAGATTCAGAGATAGCTGCTCCACTCACTTGTTCAACACCAGTTTCGGCAAAGAACACTTTTAAGCGAAGGAACGAAAGTTTTTATGCAAATAAACCTGATGACGAGTGATATTCTCTAATAATACTGTACATACACAGCAATATGTGTAATAAAAATCAGTTATTTAGAGAGACTGCAATAACTGAGATATGAAAATAAATAACAGTTAAAAAAAAAGATAAATAAATAGATTTATCTTGATATATATATTACAGTAAAAATCTGTTAATTAGGGAACCAAACTTTAAAAAAAATCTAATCATAAGATCACTAAAAAAAAAACAATTGGAATTTGCGTCACATCCATTTTTTCCTACTTTAATAATAATGTAACGCAAGTAAAATTTTGTTGACATATTTCCACAATATACAGACATAATAACATATTTAATGGTAAAATAAATAAACACGTGTCATATAAATATTATGTCACTGATTTTTATTGCATCATGCACATGATTACGATATTACAATCTACAATTCATTTATTTTAATTAATGTTCACTGTTGTGAAAGTATTAAAGGTAAAATTAAAAAAAAACCACTCAAAACTCCACACATACCATAAAAATCTTGAGGTATTTCGATATTGAATCTTTGATATAGGGGGATTCACAGAAATTTACCCAGTTGCTGGCACATAATACACCAATGGTCCCGCCGCCTAGCCCTGGTACTACGTGGATCCTTGATTTGTGTGGAAAATTTTTAATGAAATAAACATAAACAATTTTTTAATTCATAAACAATTTTTGGTGAAAAAACGTTACCAATTACGAAATATGCGGTTTTTCGAATCAACAGTAGAATTTACTACGAAAAGTCGATATCAGAAAGAAAATGGTGAAAAATATGAATTACGAATGATCGTTCTTCTAATTGACAGATTTTTGCTGTAACATAAAAATAGTCCTTTGAGGTAATTTTTTTTTATTTGTTTTTATCCAATTCAAAGACAAAATTGTAGCCAATGCTCATGGATGTTGGTTTTCGATATTTTCAGTATATCTCATGTTGTCGAACACTGATTATTCTTGATAAAAGCTTTAATTTGGTCATCATCAGTGGTAATCGGCCTTCCAGATTGGACAGCATCGTATTACCATAAGGATTTTTTCAAAACACATTTGACATACACAATAACTTACTGCATCATTTACCTACATATATATTTTTTTTAGTTTATGTCACATTTTTTCTTATGCAGTAGTAAAAAAACATCAAGCACCTTATTTTGTTCCATCTTCACAATAACGCTTAAAGAATGAAGTAAGCAATGAAAATTTATCCAAGACATCTGTCTAAGAAATATGAAACTACTTTCCGGACTATATATGACGTATATATATATATAATATATATGCAATAAATTTGTATCAAAATATATTTTTTTTATATCTATAATACGATACTTTTATTTTGTTTTATTCAAATCAAAATATATATTTTAATTTTTTATGAGACAATCTAAATTAGCTGTGAAATTTATGTTACAATAAATATAATAAAGTGAATTTATATTGAAAATTTAAGTGCCATGTAAATTGACGATTTGTTTTATAATTTTAACACATTAGTATAAATGTAGTCATAAGTTTGTCTTTAAGTTAAACATAAAATATTCTGGAACTGTATTAAAAAATATTTTATTTAAAAGTGACAAATTGGAAAAAAATATTGTAAAAACTAGGATAAATAAATTTATAGACTATTGTATTTTTGTATTTTACACTAAGCCCTTCATTTGTACGGTTTCCATTTATCCTTTTTCCTACCAGGAATGGGATAGGTGGTGTGTACCTGTAGACCACACTGTTTATTATAATTTTTTTTGGTTTAAAAAATATTTAAAGCATTATAATAAATAAAAATTTGATTATACACGGTTTGTTGACGTTCTGTTATGTCTTATGCCTTTTTTTGATAAAATTCGATGAATTTTGCACTCGCATTAAATTCATGGTTGTCATTACACTAAGAAATGTAAACTATATAATGTAATATGCAAAGTTCATTTCATTCTTCATATATAACACAAATTTTGTTCATATATAATCAAAAGATTACCACTAATGTAAAAGAAATACGTGTTTATGCTGTATTAACCACTTAATGCTAGGGTTTTTTTACAAAGAGGGTTTCAAAAACAATCAAGGATTTTTTTGTGTTTTATTTTAAGTTTATATACACTTTTCAATTGAAACATAACAATTTAAACATATTTTAATTAAAAAAAAATGAAGAAAAATAAAAAATTCAATTTGGTATGGTAGATTTGAAAGCATTGTGTTAAACATAGACCTACGTAAATACAAACACAATATCGTAAATACAAAATAAGCAAACAAAACATGACCACTCACAACTGCAGGCAAATTTACAATGAATAAATAAAACGCGAACGACTGGCAAGCGTTACACGTGTTAGCTAAAGTTAGAACACTGCAAGTCGAGACAAGTGAGCGTGACTCGGGATAGCGGAAATTGGAACGCATTTGGAGCGCGAGAGGGTCTCGTTCAAGGGCATTAAGTGGTTAAAAAATTATTTTAAATATATAAAGCCAAACAATATTAAATTGGCGTTAAAATTCACAATTCATTTCAATCTGCAAAACATTTGCAGAACACACTTTTTGAGATAGCCTTTATAGTTCACCCAGCGATTTTGCCTTTATCTCCTTTATGGTCACAAAACATTATCTTTTCAATGTCCTCTCTGCATCTTCAGGAACAGGAAAGGCGCAGGGGGCCATATCTGGTGAATAAGGTGACTGCGGCATCTTGTCGGTGTTGGGTTAGACCAAGAAATCACGAATTAGTAGTGAAGTGTGGAGCCGGTGCATTATTGCGGTGCGAAATCCAGGAGTTGTTTGCCAACAATTCTGATGTTTTTTTTTGGATTGCCTCATGCAAACTATGTAAAACTTTAAAAAAAACAAAATGTCGAGAACAAATAGTGCAAATGAATTATTTCTTTTACTTAAAAATAATATTTTCTTGTTCTTTACAGTGTGTAATATATTCCAACTTGTTTTCATTTTTATTAAAAGAAATACAATTTGGAGTAAATATTAAATTTTTTTCATCTTTTTTGATATAATAAATACCCATGGTATCATATTACGAGGCATATCCAGAAAATAAGTGTACTGAATTTTTGTAGGTTACAATTTTTTTTATTTAAACAAAAAAATTACGTGGTTACCGTAGTACATATGTAAGCTATTTTTCGACATAGTCGCCATTCCTCTCAATGCAGGTGGTGAAGCGGGGTATCAACTTTTTGATGCCTTTCTCGAAGTAGTTTCCCGCCAACCCCTCCGTCCACTTCTCCAGCTCCTTTACCTCCTCGTCGGTTGAAAACCTTTTTCCACTCATGTGCAGCTTCAGGAAGGTAAAGAGATAGTAATCTGAAGGTGCTAGGTCAGGGAAATGCGCGGGATGGTTCAGGACATCCCATTTAAACGAGGCGAGCAGTTCCTTCGTGGCGTTGGCCGTGTGTGGTCTGGCATTGTTGTGCAGCAGGCAGACTCCCTTTGTCAGCATGCCTCTCCTCTTGTTCTGAACCGCCCTCCGCAATTTTTTTAGGGTCTCACAGTATCTTGCAGAGTTGATGGTCTCCCCTTGAGGCATATATTCAATTAAAATTATGCCTTGACAGTCCCAAAACACGGATGCCATGATTTTCTTGGCTGAAATTGTGGTTTTGAACTTTTTGGCGGAGGGTGAAGAGGTGTGACGTACCCGTTTTTAAACTCGCGAAACCACTTGTACACACTCGTACGATTCATAGCTTTATCACCATATGCAGTTTTCACCTCATTATAAACCTCAACCGGAGGTTTTCCCTTCCAAACGAGATAACGGATGACGCCGCATATTTCGCACTTGGTGGGAGATTGGATTGACATTTTTCACGAAACGTGTTGTCGCATCGACACTTCTCAACGTACTGACCTCGCACCGGTCTGGTTGCGGAGGGGAAGGGTCAGGCTACACGGAAGTGTAGCCAACATGTCGAAAATAAAATCCATCCGGTCGTGAGAGCCTCAGTACACTTACTTTCTGGATACGCATAGTATATGATACCTTGCACCACTCCCAAACCGAACGTTATCTTAGGTATATGAAAATAAAAAAATTGCTTAATTGTTTCTTGCATCTGAGGAGGTTAAGCGGGAAGACATCTGAAATGTGAATGTCTGAGGAGGTTAAGCGGGAAGACATCTGAAATGTGAATGTCTGAGGAGGTTAAGCGGGAAGACATCTGAAATGTGAATGTCTGAGGAGGTTAAGCGGGAAGACATCTGAAATGTGAATGTCTGAGGAGGTTAAGCGGGAAGACATCTGAAATGTGAATGTCTGAGGAGGTTAAGCGGGAAGACATCTGAAATGTGAATGTCTGAGGAGGTTAAGCGGGAAAACATCTGAAATGTGAATGTCTTAAGGGAGTTTCAGTGTTTTTTTTATTAATTCAAAATCAATTGAATTCCTTTTTAAATGACATAAATGTCAATTTAAAACATTACTTTTAACCCATATAGAATGCTAAACCTTTTCCCTGTTATAATAATAATACAATTATTTATATCGGTTCGAACGTGCTGGACTTCCGTGCGGAAGATCATCGGTTCGAACCCCACGCTGTGCTACTCCCCTTGAATGACACAGGCACTTCTTCCGCCTAGTGTTCGAGGGTATAAGGATACCTATAACTTCGGTCATATCTATTCTTTAAAAAAAAAAAATAACCTTGGATTATTCGACATTCTGAATTATCTGATCCTAGTCAAAATGTAAATGATACATAATGCCAATTTTAAGAACATGTTTCAAAGCTACTACTTATATATACAGGGTGTCCCGTGCCTCAACGTCAAGCCGGTATCGAGGAAAAGGCCAGCTTATGACGGTTCAGAGAAAAAAAATTCTTGCAAAAGCCTTATACTTTTCGAGTTATAGGCATTTCTTTGAAAATTGTGAAAGTAGCTACCCTGTGCCAAATGTTGACCATATATGCTGCGACTACAAATTGCCATATTTTATGATTTTAATGGTTGTATCCAGGGGCGGCTCGTGACTTTAAAAACAGGTGGGGCATGATGAGGCTGAAGTTCCCCCCCTTCCATTTTTTTTTCCAAAAAAAAAATGAACTGTGTATATTTTTAGTACAGTGAGGTCGAACCAAGAAAATACTAAGAATTATCAAATTCTAGAAATTAAACAAAAATATTTTTTATTTGAATATAAACATTAACAAAACTATCATTATAAAAAAAACATGTATTTTTCACAAAATCGAATGAAAATATTTTTTATTAACATATAAAAAATAAATAAACAAAATTCATATTATAAAAATACGAGTTTTTCACAAAGTCAAATGGAAATCGTTTTTATTAATATAATACATGAACATGAAAAATAAAAAAATTAACGTCGCTCATTACAGCGCGGGGTAGGTGTGCTCTTGCTCCGAACAGACCTAGACGCAGCAAACGAAAAGCGACCTTCTGTGTACGGTAATACGGAACTTTTCTCTTTACCTCCACTGACTGACCAAACACGACTCGATCGCGTAAGAGCAACAGCTAAACTGAAGCTAGCGACCGCTTGACCACGGCAGATACAAGACTGCCCCGCTGCAACTAGTTTGGTTGTATGCGTGCATCGTATTTCGTACTTCGTGCGCGTATATATTTCACACCTACTTACCAGTAATAAGTTAATATCGTTTTTATTCAAATATTTATAAATCATTACGTGCAAATAATATTCCGAAAAACTGAGAAATAATTACAATTATACCAATAATAAAAGTACGTTTCAAAAACATTTCACCTAATTATTATTTTTTTATTATGACAAATGTGTGTGGGGCAGTGCCCCGGTTCCCCTTAAAGACGAGCCGCCCCTGGTTGTGTCGTAATCCTAGATAACCCTGCTATTAGTCAGAGTCCAATATAAAACAAAAAAAAAACCTGCACGTTCGAAAAAAAAAATTGTTTTTGTCCGATCATAAAAATTAATATTTATTTGTCAACCATTGTAAATATGTAGATAATAATATGTTAGATTCTATTGTATTAGTCTATGATTCCATTATATACTCGTACAATGGTTTTTTGGCATATAATAAGAAAATATATGTTAAAGATTTTTTACTTATGTGATAATTATTAAATGTTTCGTTTAACATACTTCAATTTTTAAAATTCATATTTTCTTATTTATCTATCATGAATACTATTTATAAAGCTTGATTTTAATTTTTTTATATATGTATTGCCATATTTTCTTTTCTAATTGCATACATAATATAGTTTTCACAAATTTAGCAGATATCTCAAATAAAATAAATTCAGATGTGTTGACCAAAATTGATAATAATGCAAAGAGCTTTCGATGCATAATGTTGCCAACCAGGGTATTCTTAGGGAATGGTCTCCCAGTGCAGTTGAAGCCTGTCCTCGCGAAGTCTCTTAATTTTATAGCCCTCCCACTGGATGTCTTCCCCTGTGTGCTGCCATTAAAATTTTTCGGTAAACAGTCATAACACATCGATTAATAATTCCCTGGACTAACTACTAAAACAACATTTGTTTGCCAAAATTCTTCTTTATTCACCAACATAGTCTCCTTCAAGAGCGATACATTAATTCCAACGCTTTTCTAACTTTTCTATGCCAGCCATGTAGAACGATTTATCTTTGGTTTCAAAATATGCGTTAGTTTCGGCAATCACTTCTTCATTGGAGCCAAATATCTCCCATGAGCATCTTTTTGAGGTCAGCGAACAGCCAATAGACGCTGGGGACCAAATCTGGAGAATACGGTGGGTGTGGAAGCAATTCGAAGTTCAACTCATGCAATTTGGCCATCGTTACCATCGACTTGTGACACGGTGCATTGTCCTGATGAAAGAGAACTTTTTTCTTCTTCATATGGGGCCGTATTTTTGCAATTTCTGCCTTTAAACGCTCCAATAACGGTATGTAATATTCGCTATTGATGGTTTTTCCCTTTTCAAGATTAATTAGAATAAAGATATTGTTACTATTGTATTTAATTTCTAAAGATATCTTGTTTCGATTGAATCGTGCAAAATATTGAGATCTCTCATTGAAAAGTGTGAAATGTTAATTATGTTCAATAAAACTTTTTTTTGTATTGTGTGACAAGATTCGAGTGAATTATATTTACAAATGCAATGTAAATAAATAATTTAGTAACAATAAAATGTTTTTGTTGAGTAAATTTATTTAATTTTCTGTGTGTACCCCTTTTCTTTTTAACCACCCATCCTTCCCAATACTTACGATAGTAATTTTAAGATATTTCGATAATGAATATTTGGGCGTAACCGCTCCCTGGCGTGTAATACGTTCCGGTGCTAGATGGATCCGTGATTTGCATGGAAAATTTCAAATGATTAGATTTCATAAATGCTTTTGTACGAAAAAACATTACGAAACATGCTGTTTTTAGAATTTACGGGATTTACTATAAAAAGTCGATTTGACACCTAGAAAATGGTGAAGAAAATAGTATCAATGTTCTAATTAATGCTTTTTTACTGTAGTATTATCAGTTAGTAAAAAAAAGTATTGGTGGCCAGAGCTAGAATACTTTGGTGCCTGGGACACCCATTTGTAAATGCACCCCTACAATAAGGTGTCATATTGTTCTTAACACTGGGGAACAAGTTAAATTAATTGAATATTTTCCCCTTATTTTAAAATGGGTGATTTATTTTATCTAAAAAAAAATCACCCCTCCCAGTCTTAAAAACAGTAAAAATTGGAGACGTACAAAAATTCAGAAAAAAAATTGTAAAATCTAAATACAGAAGTCCAAATAGCATATTGTTATCGACGATAATTTAGATCAAGAGTTCCTAAAGCGGTCGATTTGATTTTTCTAGAAATCGATAGTTTCAATAAAAAAATTTGAGGGTCAATGACAGCAAAAATAGACTCCCTTACTACTGCTATTTGTTTGTTACTTCAAAATATCTACGATTCCAATAGGTACCTAATAAAGAAGTAAACTAATTAAAAAAAACACATTACATACCAAACTTGTGAAGGAAAATTTTCGTCAGCGCAGATTTCAATATTAAATGTTGCACAAGATAATGCAATGCATAATCCGTAGTCCTTTTATCTTTTGCAATCCTTAATTACAAGTGATTAAAATAAAAAGATTGATATTTAGTGAAATATTTAATATCGAGTACTGTACAAACTTATTAATTTGAGTAAGTAAAGTAAATGACTAGGGGGTCGATGGTTTTAAAAGTTTTTGGTGAAGGGGTCTGCGGCCGAAAGTTTAGGAACCTTGATTTAGATAGACAGATGTCGCATTATGTCCACTTTTGTAAATAAAATGAGGTGCATAAATTCAATCACAAAATTGAAATAATTTCTTTTTATGCATATTTTGATGTCCATAATGCCAATTTGGACATTTTGAGCAGTGCCATATGAAAGAAAGAAACACCCATTAATTCCACATGACAATGATACTTTTATAACATATTTCAGTGAGGATATCATCGTCATAATCCCTTACAAGTTCTGTGATTATCTTCCACTAGCTTCATTCCATCCAGGTCTTTTCGCAGACTTGTACTCCTTATCATCCCATTTTAGGGCAAGACTGAACCTTCTTATCATAACATCGGTGAATAGTGTAAGATGGGCGTCCGATTCTTCAACTGCTTGGTAAGAAATAAAACTGCTCAGCTCTTGATAAACATAAAATTATTAGGGGATTTAATTTAATTCAAGTATAAACATACAAAATATTTTATTTCAAATAGTATAAAATAAGATTTAATGTTAACTTATTGACAGCACTCGTGAATATAAAACAAATACAAATTAAGAAAGGATTTAAATAAAATAAATTGTTTCATATTTTAAAAAGAACCTTGACTACTTTACTTTTTATAGTACGATATGAATGAATTAATGAATCGTAAACCAGCACTTGTGACTATCTGTGAATTTTTTTTAAACTTGATATCTATCAATAGGATGGATTTATTAAATTATTCTATTTCTTCATTATTTAACATATCTAGACACTTTAATGTCTAGTATACAAATGGCGAGTTTATAGTCACACGGCAATCTTTTTCAACAAACCAGATAAAAGTTACGCAGATCCATATCACTTGCCGAGTAAAAGGTTACAAGGTTATTTCTTCTTTCTTAAATCATAAAATAACAAATGAAAATAAAACGGTAAAACAAAATATTTGCAAATGTTATCAAAGACTGGAAAGGACTTAAGCGTCGCAGACATCCACTGAGGACTATTTCTCTTCCTCGCTCCGATGCTTGATGTTTAAGTTTTATCGAGTTGACATGTTCTGCTAAAAATTTCACCGAAGTATATCTTAGCTGAGCAATAGAGAAACTGCCCATTAATACCCAGGCTGTTTTAGGCACTCGTGAAAGGAACACAAGCCCTGGGAAGTCACACAAACGGACGTGGCTGGTCAAAAATATTGTTTGAAAATGTTTCGTATTACCCGGAGTTTTGGAAACTGACACGACATTATTGCCCATCAATGTGTTTATAACCAAAGACTTTTTGACTTTGGAGTGTCCCAGTCGTTATTATCAATCAGTCCAAAATGTTTTCGAATGTTTTTTTGAGAAAATATCAGTTAATAATGTAGCCTAACATAAAATTCACGTGAATATATTTACATTAATCATTGCAATATTTATACATTGAAAACGTGAAGCTATCTTGTTTTATTTTCGTTTCCCCTAAATACTATTTAAAGTTTCTCATGAAAAATGTTAAATCGGGTTAACACTTAAGTTAACAAAGCATGTATCGAATATTTAATCAGAATCGGAGCCCAGAGCTGCAAACTTGTTCTGCACGGCCGGGTTAGATTCTTCTTCGCTATCATCTTCGTTAGCCGAAGCGCTGGAATGGTCGGAGGAGTCTTCAGACTCCTCTTGGTATCTCTGCTTTTCCGTGCCTGAAACTGTTACTTGGCTGTTGTATGCCAAGATTCTCTTGATCCTCAGTAATTCTTCCGAAGTTTCCCAACGTTCTGAAATGAATAATAATATCATAGACAAATAACCTCAATTATTTTTATACATATTTATTTAATTTAACACTTCATTGTTAAATCATTTAGCAGGCTTATTGCCATAATGAAAATAAAAGTGAGATATCATCAATCAAAGGAAAAGAGAAGGAATGGAGGAGAGGAAAAGAAAATCGGGAATAAAACACGTTACGTAACTGACTTGACATAGAGTTTTTTCAGTTGCTTTTTAAAACATGCCAGTGACGGAACGAGTCTAACGTTAGTTGGTAACTGGTTCCAGAGTCTCGCTGCATGAACAGTAAAGGACAATGTAAAAAAAAAGAGTGGTGAACTGGGAAGGTCAATAAACAATCTCTGTTTTAGCGTGGTTCAAGTCCACGATCGAAAAGATGCTGAATATTCTCAACAAGATAAATAAGAGAGAGTGACAATGTGTGAAATTTGCATCTATTTCTCACATTTGTTCAGTTCCCTTTATAACAAAGTGACGTGATCGTTCTTTCTTGGGTCAACATATACATACTCGTACATACCATCACATGGTTTACCTGTCAGGTGCTTTTTTATACTTTTTATAAGTAAGTTTCTATAAGCAATTTACAGAACGAATATCATGGGTAAACACTCAGTCGCGCATGGCATAGAGATATTAAACCAACTGAATGATACTGTGGATATATTCTCGGCACCGTCTAGCAGTACGAGAAGAATCTGGCTGATATTCTTCCTAACGAATAAGCTAGAAGTAGACCCTTTTTGTGTAATAGGAGAAATTCATGCAAAGTGTATAAAAAGTAATGTATTGCATCACTTCCGTTGTATACAGTATAATCTGGCAAGATTATTGCCAAGTGGAAATTTCTTTGAATCAATTAGAAAGATGTTAAAAAATGTGAAAAACTAGATTGATATTTTTATTTTTTGTCCTTTGGGAATCGTACTTAAAAACCCCCAGGAAGGAAGTCAAGCACTCTACCAACTAGGCCGCAGTGGTTGTTGTATCCTAGTTATTTGAATTTTGTAACAGTTGAGATATGTGCCATGGAGGAGGTAGAAACATGTGCCATGGATATTCATTTAATTAATGGAATAGCTAATTTATTATTAAATATTCTAAAGTACAGTTCTAAATTTAAAGCTGAAAACTTTTAATAAAATAATAACATTAGCATATTACAACCAACCTTTTTCTTTGCTATAATTTGGAGGGACAAAGCTAAACGGAATGGTGCCTTCTAAGACCATCCTCAGAATTGAATTAGCTGCTCTATACACATCAGGACGTGCTGCTTTGGCTGTAAAATATCCACTTTTAACTGCCCACCCCTCGCAGACATCCATTGCGGACCATTCCTCTTCCTCGCTCGGATGCTTGATGTTTAAAAGTTTTATCAAGTTGACACGTTCTGCTAAAAATTTCACCGAAGTATACGGTTCTCTTAGCTGAGCAATAGGGAAACTGCCCATTAATATTTGGGCTGTTTTAGGCACTCGTGAAGGGAAAACAAGCCCTGGACAGTCGCACAAACGGACGTTGCTGGTCAAAAATATTGTTTGGAAATGTTTCGTATGACCCGGAGTTTTAGAAACTGACACAACTTTATTGCCCATCAATGCGTTGATTACTGAAGACTTTCCGACATTGGGTTGCCCCACACAGCCGATGGTAAGTATTCCGTTGTTGTACTTTTCGTGGGTATAATATGTCGTGTCCGCTTTTTTACTAATAGTCTCATCAATTTCTACATCTTCGAACTCTTTGTTAGCCTCTTCAGCGATTTTATTTTTCCACGATGAAAGATCGAGCTGATCACCGACAATTTTCTGACATATCTCGTATAATTGTTGTGCTCCTTCAGCTGACATACGAAGTTTTCCTCTTCGCTTCCTTTTTTGCAATCCTGGAATGAAATAAATATACATTTTTTTTACATACCATCATGCCACTTTTCTGTCAGGATAGGCAGAGAGAATAGAGTGCCAGACTTTCTAACTATCTCAACACACATCCTTAGCCTCCTCCATATCCATACACCATCTCATACAACTCCTATAGTTTCGTTGTAATTTATTTTATCAAACACTGTTTACTCCACTTTTTGTAACGGTATAATCCTTATAATACTAGGTAAGTCCAGGAAGTAAGTGTACTGAATTTTTGTAGGTTACAATTTTTTTTATTTAAACAAAAAAATTACGTGGTTACCGTAGTACATATGTAAGCTATTTTTCGACATAGTCGCCATTCCTCTCAATGCAGGTGGTGAAGCGGGGTATCAACTTTTTGATGCCTTCCTCGAAGTAGTTTCCCGCCAACCCCTCCGTCCACTTCTCCACCTCCTCCATTACCTCCTCGTCGGTTGAAAACCTTTTCCACCCATGTGCAGCTTCAGGGAGGTAAAGAGATAGTAATCTGAAGGTGCTAGCTCAGGGGAATGAGCGGAATTTCGTCAGTCATAATTGAAGGTCTTCCGCTCCTCTGATCATCATGCACAGACGTACGACCGTTTTTAAACTCGCGACACCACTTGTACACACTCGTACGATTCATAGCTTTATCACCATATGCAGTTTTCCCCTCATTATAAACCTCAACCGGAGGTTTTCCCTTCCAAACGAGATAACGGATGACGCCCCGTATTTCGCACTTGGCGGGAGATTGGATTTACATTTTTCACGAAACGTGTTGTCGCATCGACACTTCTCAACGTACTGACCTCGAACCGGTCTCGTTGCGGAGGGGAAGGGTCAGGCTACACGGAAGTGTAGCCAACATGTCGAAAAATAAAATCCATCCGGTCGTAAGAGCCTCAGTACACTTACTTTCTGGATACGCCTCGTATAATAGTTTCTTTGAGATTTCTTTGACATTATAATCCTATAGTTTCTTAGACATTTCTTATTTTTCAAAATATCATTCTTTTGATCCAATCATTCTTTCCTTGATCTTCCTCTAACAGGCCTTCCACTCACATTCACAATACATATGTTTTATTAGTCTTTCTTCATTCATTCATTCCACATGGCCAAACCATCTGAACATACTCTTCTCATCATCTTACATAACACATTCACCTTAAGTTCACATTCATCCCATATCACTTAATTCCATATTATGTCATACATTGTAATCTTCTAAATGCATGCATTTCTATAGCATTAATTAGGTTCCTATGTTATTCTTCACATCCAAAGTTGGCACGAGTTGACAGTTACCAGACAAGTGATGGTGCTCGGATGAGGGAGGATGAACTGAATGCTGCTGGTACTATTTATAGTGATAATAGAAGAGACGTTGAAAGGTGATTTTTCACTTGCGAGCAGCTGATTCAAAGGCAACAAAGAAAAGGTTTTTTACATCGGATTGTAACTGGAGATGAGAAGTGGATATTCTACGACAACCCAAAGAAGAAAAAATACAACGCTAAGCCCGGTCAATCATTGCCATCGACCTCAACATCAACACCAAAACCGAACATACATGGTTCGAAGATCATGCTCTGTATCTGGTGGGAACAAAGGGGTGTTGTTTACTATGAGGTGCTAAAACCTGGCGATTCCATTATGGGCGATCGGTATCGGCTACAATTAATTCGTTTGAGCCGTGCATTGCGAGAAAAACGGCCAGAATACGAGCAAAGACATGATAAAGTTATTCTTCTTCATGACAACGCTCGGCCTCATGTCGCAAAAGTCGTAAAAAATATTTGGAAACGCTCAAATGGGATGTTTTACCGCACCCGCCGTATTCCCCGGACATTGCTCCTTCTGATTACTGGTTGTTCCGAAGGATGCAGCACGATTTGGCAGGTCACCGGTTCACTTCTTTCGTAGAAACCGAAAATTGGCTCCAAACTTGGATCACCTCAAAAGACGAGTCATTTTTTCAAGATGGAATTCGAAAATTGCCTGAGATGGAAAAGAGTAGTAGCCAGCGATGGACAATACTTTTATTGATCTGTTCATTCATTTTGTTTAGAAATAAATGCATTTTTGAACACAAAAAACGGACCGAACTAATTTGTACACCCAATATTTATAGTGATAATAATTCAAACTTTCACAAATTTCAACTTTCAAAAATTCAAGCTTCACCTCAGCATGCACACATTAAAAGTTTGTAAATATTTTTGTATAATAAAGTATTATTTTCTAAAAATTGTCTTATAAATTTGAGGTGTGTTTAATCGTTTGAAAAGTATGGTAAATACCTGCTTTATTATCATGCTGCCCATAGACATTGTACCCCGGGAACGAGGTGAACAGTATAATGTGGAGTTGTGGATATTTCTCTTTGAAATGATTCATCCACGCAGCCACCACCGCCGGAGACACCAGATCTATTTTATTTAAAATTAAAAGAATTTCTTTCTCCTGCTTGACAATGTAATCATAGATCATCGGAGGGAAGAGTAGATTCTGAAAAATAAGAAAGTGTTTCTTGTTGATTTCAAAACATTGATCATGACGAAAGGTTGTAGTGCGACGATTCAGAGTGGATATTGATCTGTAGTGATGCAAGTTGCAGAGGTGTTTGATTACAAAATTAGAGTGGATCTTGATCTCTAGTGATGCAAGTTGAAGAGGTGTTTTGGAATGATTCCAAAATCAGAGTGGATCTTGATCTCTAGTGATGCAAGTTGAAGAGGTGTTTTGGAATGATTCCAAAATCAGAGTGGATCTTGATCTCTAGTGATGCAAGTTGAAGAGGTGTTTTGGAATGATTCCAAAATCAGAGTGGATCTTGATCTCTAGTGATGCAAGTTGAAGAGGTGTTTTGGAATGATTCCAAAATCAGAGTGGATCTTGATCTCTAGTGATGCAAGTTGAAGAGGTGTTTTGGAATGATTCCAAAATCAGAGTGGATCTTGATCTCTA
This sequence comes from Odontocerum albicorne, assembly GCA_949825065.1. Classification (NCBI taxonomy): domain Eukaryota; kingdom Metazoa; phylum Arthropoda; class Insecta; order Trichoptera; family Odontoceridae; genus Odontocerum; species Odontocerum albicorne. The sequence goes on from OX463845.1 coordinate 5,053,350, forward strand.
GTGATGCAAGTTGAAGAGGTGTTTTGGAATGATTCCAAAATCAGAGTGGATCTTGATCTCTAGTGATGCAAGTTGAAGAGGTGTTTTGGAATGATTCCAAAATCAGAGTGGATCTTGATCTCTAGTGATGCAAGTTGAAGAGGTGTTTTGGAATGATTCCAAAATTAGAGTGGATCTTGATCTCTAGTGATGCAAGTTGAAGAGGTGTTTTGGAATGATTCCAAAATCAGAGTGGATCTTGATCTCTAGTGATGCAAGTTGAAGAGGTGTTTTGGAATGATTCCAAAATCAGAGTGGATCTTGATCTCTAGTGATGCAAGTTGAAGAGGTGTTTTGGAATGATTCCAAAATCAGAGTGGATCTTGATCTCTAGTGATGCAAGTTGAAGAGGTGTTTTGGAATGATTCCAAAATCAGAGTGGATCTTGATCTCTAGTGATGCAAGTTGAAGAGGTGTTTTGGAATGATTCCAAAATCAGAGTGGATCTTGATCTCTAGTGATGCAAGTTGAAGAGGTGTTTTGGAATGATTCCAAAATCAGAGTGGATCTTGATCTCTAGTGATGCAAGTTGAAGAGGTGTTTTGGAATGATTCCAAAATCAGAGTGGATCTTGATCTCTAGTGATGCAAGTTGAAGAGGTGTTTTGGAATGATTCCAAAATCAGAGTGGATCTTGATCTCTAGTGATGCAAGTTGAAGAGGTGTTTTGGAATAATTACAAAATCCAATGAAATGCAATATTATTTTATTTATATAACATATCTATACACACATTATTACCATCACGCCGTTTCTCTACCATTTTCCTGTAGATAGAGAGGAAAAAACACTAGACCACATCTACATCCATACACTTTTTACCATTTCTCTGACATTTTACATTTCTTTCTTTCAAAATGTCATACATTCGATTCAACTATACTTACCTTGATCTTTCTCTACTACAACTTTCACTCACATTTGTACAGTATATTTGTTTTGTTAGGCTTTTTTCATTCGTTCGTTTCACGTGACCAAACCATCTCAAAGTGCTTTTCTTCATCTTACAAACAAGCACATCAGCCTTAAATTCACATTCATCGCTTATCACTTCATTCTGCATTTTGTGATACATTGTCATCCTTTGTATTCTTCTCAGTGCACGCATTTCTACAGCATTTATTCGGCCCTGTTTGATCTTTTCCACATTCACGTTTCACCTCGTAAGAAAATGAAAAATAAAAAAAAAAGCAATCAGGAACACAAGGATGCCCTAAAATCTTTTCATTCAGAACCCATAGTCTGGCACTTCATGTCCTTCCATGTCAGGTTAAAACTGCGAATATATCTATTGTAACACTGGTTTATGGTGTAGAATGCATATTTAATTCAACGAGTTCCTTGCAGGTGATAAAACAGTGCACCTCTTGACCAGCTACTGAGCAGCATACTCATTACAAGACCCAACCACTTCCACTTCCCTCACCCTTATTTTTGTAGTTACAGGCTGCTGATGCATCCAAAGATGAACTCTATCATTCGTCACCTGATACCTATAATCTACTAGTCGTACCACATACCACCTATCATCATCCACAACGTTTAGTGTAAAGAAAAAGTACAACTTGCTTATTCCACTATATAGCTTTGAATCTTGACAAGTTACAAATATCCATGAGAGAAGACTTAGTTTTGAGAACAAATGCCATTTAAAGAACAAATGCCACATAAGACCCACAAAGAAAATATATTTAAAAAGTATAAATAAAAAGATCTAGGAAAATTTTGCATTTCCAAATAAATCAGATAATGGAGAACTTAGGAAAATTTTGCATTTCCAAATAAACGTAAAGGTGAATGAATTTTAACACCGTCAGACATCATAAGAATAAATGCTTTTTTTGTAAAATTAATGGAAAAATAACATGTCAAATGAAACAAACAACAAAATTAATGGAAAAATAACATGTCAAATGAAACAAACAACAAAATTACTATAAATGACGAGACATTTTTTTAAGTCAAAATCAACTTACTGGAAATCTAATATCCACAATGCAAAGGAGTATATCTGACATCTCAAGAACTCTCCATAGCTGTCGCCAGGTTTCCAGATTTTCTTCATAATGACTAAGCTCTTCATTTCCAAATTTTTTTTCAAGATCTTTCATAAATTCCTGAAATAAATTTGAACAAAATGAAATATACAGTAGAAATGCAAAATGTTTAATCACAATCTATCTTCTTCTCGCTGATTTCAGTCAGTGGTATTGGGGGTTATTAATTAATTAAAATTTTGGAAAATAGACGTAACAATTTAGAAAATCTCTAAGCCTATATTTTATTTATTAATTCATATGGTACTGCTCAATATATCCGAATTGGTGATACAGACATGTTAAAGAGTGTGACCTGGAGACAATATTGTCTTCGGCTCCAATAATCGACCCTTAAGAACCACTTGAGTAGACACGAAACACACGGTTTGTCATTGAATGTATTTGAAATACTACCACATGTGGATATGCAATAATACTCTGATACGCCTATACTTGAGAAATTGTAGCACGGTCCCTGTGACAGTTCACAAATTTGTCCCAATACAACCTTGTAACGACGTTCAGTAATTTTAATTATTTTATCAACTTTAACACGTTCGCTGCTAAAGACGCCCCTGGGGCGTCAACACATTTTTGTAGACGCTGATGACGCCCGTTGCGCGTCATTCGATTCTCTTTGTTTGTATGGTACCGAATATTTTAAGATTTTAAGGTTTCAGTAAGATTTTAAGGTTTCGAAAATACCGTAAGATTTTAAGGTTTCGAAAATATGATTTTTTTCAGTACCTCTACACTATTCTATAAATACATATCGCAGTGAATGTGTTAATATAAGCCTCGATTCTAATAAATAGCAAGTTATTTAGGTAAATACATTACATAAAACTAACAATAATGACAAATTAATACATCTTGTTACAAATTAGCAAAAATGTTGCAGTTTGTCAAAAGTCACTACGTTAGTCCGCATTGGCTAGGGATGGGGTATTCGATAATTGGATTTTCGATTTTTTTATATCTAAAATTAAATGTTCGTAATTAGTATTAATTCATAGTGGATCTTGACCTATTTAAAGATAGATACAAATCATACAATACATTAGAAAGTCAGTATAATGAAAATTAGGAATTAAAACGCCAATTTAGAGAAAAACAATTTTTCAATTTATAAAAGAAAACCATTCGATTTGTAAAAAAAAATTGATTTTACCCCATCCCTTTGATACATGACATTTCAAATATCACAGGAACCATCCTACATTTTCTCAAGTATAGCTAGCGTATGCGAGTATTCTTACTTGACGAAATCTTTAAACAGACTGGGGTTCCTTTTTTATTATTTTTTTGAATCTCTTATACGAGGCGTATCCAGAAAGTATGTGTACTGAGGCTCTCACGACCGGATGGATTTTATTTTCGACATGTTGGCTACACTTCCGTGTAGCCTGACCCTTCTCCTCCGCAACGAGACCGGTTCGAGGTCTGTACATTGAGAAGTGTCGACGCGACAACACGTTTCGTGAAAAATGTCAAACCAATCTCCCGCCAAGTGCGAAATTTTGTAAAAAGGCAAGAGTTTTTGAGGCGCTGCAAACTCCATGGAGATGAATTTCTCCGCTCCACCGTTACTGGAGATGAAACGTGGGTTGCACACTACACGCCTGAAACCAAAAAGCAGTCTCAACAGTGGCGTCACACCTCTTCACCCTCCGCCAAAAAGTTCAAAACCATAATTTCAGCCAAGAAAATCATGGCATCCGTGTTTTGGGACTGTCAAGGCATAATTTTAATTGAATATATGCCTCAAGGGGAGACCATCAACTCTGCAAGATACTGTGAGACCCTAAAAAAATTGCGGAGAGCGATTCAGAACAAGAGGAGAGGCATGCTGACAAAGGGAGTCTGCCTGCTGCACGACAATGCAAGACCACACACGGCCAACGCCACGAATGAACTGCTCGCCTCGTTAAAATGGGATGTCCTGAACCATCCCGCGCATTCCCCTGACCTAGCACCTTCAGATTACCATCTCTTTACCTCCCTGAAGCTGCACATGGGTAGAAAAAGGTTTTCAACCGACGAGGAGGTGGAGAAGTGGACGGAGGGGTTGGCGGGAAACTACTTCGAGGAAGGCATCAAAAAGTTGATACCCCGCTTCACCACCTGCATTGAGAGGAATGGCGACTATGTCGAAAAATAGCTTACATATGTACTACGGTAACCACGTAATTTTTTTATTTAAATAAAAAAAATTGTAACCTACAAAAATTCAGTACACTTACTTTCTGGATACGCCTCGTACATTTAAAATATAAAACCTTAATTTTCTACTAAGTTTATCTCAAAACATAAAACTGAAAAACTTATGGCTTAAAATTTTTCGTAAAGCGGAAATAGTTGCAGAGCAAATTAATTTATTAAGTATAAAAAATATCTTTGATAGTAAAAATAAATAAATAGAAAGTAATATTGACTTACAAGAAAATAACGGTTTTCTCTCGTTTCGAGCTCCTGTGGGGACATTTCATAGTTCCATGGAGGGCGTATGGGGAACCGTAACCCTTCTGGGAACAGGTCTTCCTCATTCATTTCCAAGTTTTCTTCTCTGAACGGTCGAAGTTCCTCTCTGAAGAATTAACAAATAACAGCAGTCACCTTAACACATTGATCAATAAGTCTCGGGGACTAACTACTAAAATAACATTTATTTGCCAAAATTCTTCTTTATTCATCAACATAGTCTCCTTCAAGAGTGATACATTCGTTTCAACGCTTTCCTAACTTTTCTATGCCAGCCGTGTAGAACGATTTATCTTTGGTTTCAAAATAGGCGATAGTTTCGGCAATCACTTCTTCATTGGAGCCAAATCTCTTTCCCTGGAGCATCTATTAATATGTCCAGGTATTTCGACAGGGGTTTCTGTGTTGCTGTACCTTTTCAGTGCAACATACTTCCTGCAGAACTGCGCCCAAAGGAGAATCCGGAAGTTTTGAGAAAAAGATTAAAAATGGTTCTTCATGCTAATGGTAATCAATGTCCTATAAAGGTGGTTTTCTGTCATTAGATTGCACTGATAACTAAATAATAATCGTCATCTTTAGAGCTCTTTGAAAATCAATTGTGTCATTAGTGACATATAACATTTTTTCAAAATAGTGTTTGGTGGTCTACATCAGATTCATAACTGTTACATAAATGTTGTATAGTTACAAAGCCTAACCGGTTTACGAGATTACTATTGGTCACTTTCGATCAAAGTCTTAACCACTTGACAGTTTTGCCCGAGCGTGACTCGGGCACGAAGTTGCTTTTTATACTGACGAGCCTGAGTCTCGTTCGGGCAAATCTTGTTCCAGCTTGTTGGGAGAGCGTCGTTTGGGCAGATCTTGTTTCAATTTGTTTTCTCCGAACGGAATATATCTGTGGCGTTATGGCAGAAGTCGATATGTCCGTTTTTTGTCATTTTGTGTTTATTCTCCCAATTTATAGAAAATATTTCTCAGCATGTTGCGGCAAAACTTGGTTTGTTAGTCAATATCCAAACAAAACATATATCGTTTAGAAAAACTTCAAAAAATGCTTATTTATACTGATTTTAACAGCTTATCAAAGTTACTATTTCTTCTCCTGTAAACTAAGGTAAAACTGACATATCAACTTGTGCCATAACGCCACAGATATTTTCGTATAGAATTTATTCGTTCACAGTTCGTCATTGTGATATGTCGCGTGTTAAAAATCCGACTGTTAAGTGGTTAATTTGGTCAACAACATAAGTAAACAGTTTTCCAGAGCGGAGACTATTTTCAAGTGTTGTACAAACATGGAATTGTTCAAACCATACGTAACACATACAATCGTTTACTGCATCGTTACCATACACTGAATATATATATATTTTTTTTTTGCAGTAATAAAATTTTTGTCCTAACTACACCTATACGAAAAATACGATAGTACTTTCCGAACAATATATTCGAAGCATTGAAAGTACAAACAGGTATACATAATCTCACTTTAAACTATTTAAATAAAATAAAGAAAAAAAATATATAAAAGGCTTAATTAAATTTATCAGATTGAAAGGAATGAACTATGTAGGTCTTCAAATTGAAAATAAAAATAATAATTGTTTTTCAACTATTTTCTTTCGTTTCGAACCAATCTCATTCAAATTAAAATCAATTCACTTTATGCTGTTTTCCAGAATTAATTAACTATGTAAAGCAAAAGATAGATGTAATGAAGGCTAAATTATTTGGTGAATAATTCTTATGTAAATTTATTGAGAATATTGACAATTTTGAGAAGTTTTAAATAAAAGTAAATATATTTCTAGCATTAACCACTTAATGCCCTTGAACGAGACCCTCTCGCGCGCCAAATGCGTTCCATTTTCCGCTATCCCGAGTCACGTTCGCTTGTCTCGGCTTGCAGTGTTCTAACTTTAGCTAACACGTGTAATGTTCGTAAGTCGTTCGCGTTTTATTTATTCATTGTAAATTTGCCTGCAGTTGTGAGTGGTAGTGTTTTGTGTTGCTTATTTCGTATTTACGATATTGTGTTTGTATTTACGTAGGTCTATGTTTAACACCATGCGCCCAAATCTACCATACCAAATTGAATTTTTTATTTTTCTTCATTTTCTTAAATTAAAATATGTTTAAATTGTTATGTTTCAATTGAAAAGTGTACAAACTTAAGATAAAACTTGATGTTTTTTAAAACCCTCTTTGTAAAAAAACCCTAGCATTAAGTGGTTAATGTTTTTACAAAAAAAAAAAATACCTTGCTATAGTTTTTCGGCGTTCAATTTCCTCATTTGATTCTTTTTTGAATTTCAATGCATATTTATCAGATTTGTTTTTAGATGACGTAGGAAGGTGGGACACATCAATACCTTGTTTTACTAAATTACCTAAAAATGAACATATAAACATCTATTTATTTATTGTAAATTCTTTTATCAAACACTGTTTATTCCACTTTTTGTAACGGTATAACCCTACCGGTTTCAAGGTGTTCACCTCATCATTAGGGGAGCACAAACAAGTCTTGTTTGTGCTCCCCTGATGATGAGGTGAAATCATTGAAACCGGTAGGTTTATACCGTTACATAAAGTGGAATAAACAGTGTTTGATAAAACAAATTACAATGTCTTTAAACCTCCACAATGTTAATGCCTTAACTATAAATAATCTATTTATTTATTTTATTTAACACTTCATTGCAAAACAATCTGGCAAGCTTATAGCAAGACTCTTCCAACCAACAAACAAAAGTAAATAAAGAAAGTTACACGGTCACAAAAATGATTCAAATAATTATTCATTAGTACAAAATTCAAGAACAATATACGTAATGTGAAAAGTGAGATATCATCAATCAAAAGGAAAGAAAAGAAATGGTGGAGAGGAAAGGAAAATTGAGAAAACAAAAATTGCTTTCATCACAGAATACCCGAGATCATTTATGATGAAAGCAGAGTTTTTGTCATCCTTGGATAATTTGGCTCCCTTGGCCAATTAGTTTGTGTGAATTTCAATAAAAGTCATTTTTCAATTAAGTGAAAACTTGGAATTCGGAACCTAAATGGTACCAAGGACGCCAATGGCACCCTCGTGTTATCGACACCTCTGGCGATGACCCAGATACCAGCGCTTCGCTACGCTACTGACATCTCATCAGATGTTAGTTACTTAATCATTTAATAGTACAAGTAATTGACCAACTTTAAATAAATCATTACTGTATAAAATTATTAAGATTTATATATGCCAAAGATAATCGTTGTTGTTGTTGCTGGGCCACGTAGTTAAGGATCCCCTCGCTATTCCATCGTCAATTCAGTTGGAAAGCGAAGCTGTGCTGTGGAATTTGTTTTAAGTGAGTAAGCCATTGTATACCAGCAAACTCATCGGTCACACCACTGTACTGGATCCCAAGGCACACCGAAGTGAGATGATCGGAGCACACTGGTATATTTTCTCTTTTTTTGAAAGAATAAATATAACCTAAGTCATAGGTATCCTTATACCTCTGAATACTAGGTAGAAAAATGCCTGTGTCATTCGAGGGGAATAGCACAGTGGGGACTTTGAGCTGACAATCTTTCGCACGGCAGTACAGGGTGGTACCACCGCACGGCCATGCACCTCAACACTAGATAATAACTTACCGTATTAGCCCGACTATAAGGTAAGGTTTTTATTTAAAAAGGCGACACGTAAATAGAGGGGTCACCTTATATTCAAGTCACAAGTCATCAAATTTCCAATGAGACCATCATCAATGAATTTAAAAAATGTTGCATATTTAATAAAATGAACGGTGCTGAAGATGATATTTTGTGGGAAAATATGATTGAGGATTCCGAAGACGATAATATCAGTGAAGATGAGACTGATGCTGAGGATGCTACCTATACCATATAGCCACATGTGAATCTGACTGATCTGATTAACTACTGTAGTTGGACTTTTTTATTTCTTCTTTTCATGTTTGAACATATACTTGACTATTATCTGGGTACTCTGTTTTAATAAATATTTTTCGTTAAACATTTAGCATTTTATTTTTCATAATATTATAATGGTGAGGGAAATATTTTTTTCTCCAAAAATCAGATTAAAAATAGGGGCCCCCTTATAATCAGGATCGCCCTATAGTCGGGCCAATACGGTACTATTTAAAGAGAGCGGCTTTAAAATTGATAATTTTTTGCTTATTTTAACTCATTCGTTCATATGGCACACCTCAACTTTCAACACTTTTCATTGATGATGTGGACATATTGAATAGCATAGCCGGGAGTCAATATTGTTTTCGACCTCAGAAAAGGAGCTTTCAGGTTAATAACCATTGGAGTAAACAAGAAATTCACAGTATGTCTTCATACATATTAGAAATACTACCATACGTGGACAAGCAGTAACACTCACATAAATCTAGCGCATACAAGAGTTCTTTATTCAGACAGAGATCTTTTTTTTATTTACAACAGATGTATTTTTTAAATTTTAACAACACTATCAGTATCCAAACTGGATACGAATATGTTCATTAAAAAAGTTCAAATGTTATGAGAAGTCCTTTAGGGCTAATCAGGCTCGGATTTAAAGGCAAATTCTTAGGGGTTCCGGGAACTAAAAAATAAATTGACAAAAATTGTAAAACGCACACCGCAGCAGAGGAGGTATCCGCTTCCGGGACCATGAATTTGGGATTCTAAAATGTCGACAAAAGTAAATGGGTACTTTCAATAATTCACTTCATGATGTGAATGACCATGCGGTAAAGCACTGGACTTCCGTGAGAAAGGTCGCCGGTTTGAACCCCACGCTGTGTCACTCCCCTCGAATGACACAGGTATTTTTCCATCTAGTATTCTGGCTATAAAGATACCTATGACTTCAGTCATATCTGTTCTTTAAATAAAATGAGAGTAAACATGTTGGTGTGCTCTGATCGTCTCACTTCAGGTATGCCATCGGATCCAGTGTGGCTGGTGAATTTGCTGGTGTGCAATAGCTCACTCACTTAAAAAAACAAAATCCACGGCACAGCTTCGTTTTGCAACTGAATTGACTTTGGAATTGCGAGAGGATCCTCGACTATTAGGCCCAGCAACAACGACGACCTTCAATAAAACATAATATTATTGAAATCAATTGCGGAAGAAATATTATGCACAAATATATTAGAGGCTGCTGTTGTTTTTTACAACATAAATTAACCTGAATGGAACTGGGCATTCATTTTACACGCATCAATCAAATCATGCGTGATTGAAAACACGTGGATTATCATACAAATCACGCTATTACGCGTGAAAGGCTTGGAGAGTAGAATAGTGCCTGAAATATTAAAATAATTCGATTTTGATGAAACGATTTTGCGAACAAAAAATTAACAATCAATTAAAAAAAATTTATAGAATTTTTTTGTTTTTTTTTTTCGATGACAATATGGATTAGCCTTCTTAGATTGTTGGTTACTATGATAAAATAATATTAATTTGCACAAGTTACCAATTTTTTCTTTCGCCTTCTTCGCTTGAAGTTGTTGTTTTTTCATTTTATTACTAAACGGAACTTTGCGTCTCTGCGTCATGATTCCTGTTGTATTTGTAGTTCTTCGAACAATGTCACAAAATAAAAAGTGATCACCCAAAGTTCTTAAATATTCTCGCCGGTTCTAGTTACATATTTTGAAAAAATGACAGAAGTTACAACGTGCTGTCAACTGTCACATTTTAACCAAAGACAATTTTTTTCGATAGTTTATGATGTAGAAAAATGTTTGGCGGGTAATTTCAAACCATATTTCATAAAATATTCTTGCCTTTCATTTTTTGAAGATATGTTTCAAATCATGGCACATTTTTTATATCGTAAATAGATGTTTTCCATAATTGGAATAGTTCTCTGAAAAGGTTTGTAGAATACTAAATATTAAAATTATATATTATAATAAATAGTATTTTGATGTATATGAGTGAAACGTAGGCGTGGAAAATGACCGATACGAGCCAAATAAATGTGTGCATTGAGAAGAATACACAAGGTGACATTTTACGACTGAATACGAAATTAAATGATTAGGGATAAACATGAGCTTAAGGCTGATGTGTTGAGTACGATGAAAAAGAGCACGCTGAGATGGTTTGGGCATGTAGAACGAATGAAAGAAGAACGACTAACACAACAAATATATAGTACAAATATGAGTGGAAGGTGGGGTAGAGGAATACCAAGGAAAGTATGGTTGGATCAAGGGAATTATATTTGGAAAGAAGAAAACGTAGAAAGTCAAGGAAATCGTAGAAATTGTATAAGGTGCATGGATTTATAAGATACTAAGGATGTGTGTCGAGATAGGAAAGTCTGGCGCTCTGTCTTCTTTACTTACCCAACAGGGAAATAGCGTGAGGGTATGCATGTATATTATAATAGTTTTAAAATAATATTAACCACTCAGATCCTAGTGCTTAAAAGTTCCAATAGAGCTATGCGCCTGGATGATACGCAAACTTTTTGCACTAAAAATAATAATATACAAAACTACATATAAATAATATTATACTACCTTGATCAAAAAGTTTTAGGACCGGCCACCGTGTGGCGCTGTCAGTCACCCGATTGGAATTCTTTCGAAAATGGCATCAACTGTGCATCAACGAGTTTGCATTAAATTTTGTGTGAAAAACGGATTTAACGGTCCGCAGACCTTGGAAATGTTGGAGAAGTGTTTTTTGGTGGCACGAACGCTTCAGAAGTGGTCGTGAGTCGGTCGACGATGACGAACGCAGTGGCAGTCGAAGACCGATGAAAACATCGATAAAATCAAAGAAATGTTGGCCGAAAACCGCAAATTGACCATCAGAGAGCTGGCAGAGGACTTCAACATCGCTTATGGATCCACTGAAGACATTTTGGTTAGTGATTTGGACCTCAGACGTGTCACTGCAAAACTGGTGCTGAAAGACCTCAATTTCATGCAAAAAAGGACTGCGTTGAAATCGCGAAATACATGATTTCCATGAGTTTTTTACCAAAAACAACACGACTTCTATCCAGCAGCCTTTGAATTCACCTGATCTGGCTCCCTGCGACTTTTTCCTGTTCAACCGACTTAAAAAACCGCTTCGCGGAACGCATTACATCACCCGAGAGGATGTCATGAAAAAATCGAAGACGGCTCTGATGGACATACCGAAAATTGAGTACAAGCGATGTTTCGAGGATTGGATCTAGCGCTTGCGTAAGTGCGTTGCAGTCGATGGGGAGTACTTTGAAGGAGACCATATCGATTTTGATGAATAAACTTGTATTTTCGATTTTATGAATAAATTCCTAAAACTTTTTGATCAAGGTAGTATACGAGTATATTATAATCACTTCGAATTTAAAAGTGATTTCTTTTAATTCGCTTTGAAATAGATTTTTTTATATTCGTTTAACACATTTAATCTTTTATATTTCCGATCTCATCGATTTTGCTATGCAATCTAGCATTAATTGAATAAATATATCTAAACAACTTATACACCGAGTTATTTAAACAACCAATATAAACAATATATTGGTTGTTTAAATAACTCGGGCACTTTGTGGAATCGCATAATTAATATAGAATTAAAACACGGTTACCTTACCTTACCTCACGAGATTAAACCAGCGTTATATATAGGAAATAATATTTATCGTTCACTGTCTAATACCAATACTTACTATAATATTCATTTATCTATAGTAAGAGTGTAGTTTACAATATTAGTTGTAATTATTGTAATGCGGTATACGTAGGTATGACAACAAAGATCTTCAGTACACGAATTAAAGTACATAGATTGAAAATCAGTAAAAAACAGTATTTTTTCTGAGTTCGCTGAATACCTAATAACACGTGACCACTCGTTTACACGCCCAATAAACACAAACATATTACACGATAAAAATCCTAGAAATCATTGAAATGTATAGATCAAACTCAGTGAGATACAGGCAAAAGCCTAGTTTACTGGGAACACGACAAATGAAAGACAACAAACCCAGATCCATTAAAAGTGTGGGCCCAAATTAAATTACCTGTTGTTTTTTTTGCAAATTATGTGTATATATTTCTTGTCATATGTAAAATAAAAATAAAAACGAACAAAATAAAAATATCATAAATAATTTAATCAATTAAATTTATTCTCTTCTCCGCTTTTGGCCCAATCCCCCCTTAGTATCACAAACAACACATACGAGTAGCATAGACACTTTTACTCTATTTTATCGAGAACACCACCCAACATGGTGTGATTAATATGTACTTCAGTTCTTGACAATTCATCTGATGATGACACAGCGAGCGTTATTGTGATTTGCAATAAATGCAGTGGAATAAAACAAAGTAACCACGTTATAATTTTGTATAAATAATTTCTTTGATATCATGTTGAAAACATATTGTTTTTGTTTTAATATACCTTTTATGTAAATATTTGAGATAGAGCGAGATGTTGAGCGGATTCATCATAGGGTGTAGGAACTCACCAAAGACAAATTTTATGAAAAAAACTTATATCAGTTAATGAAATGAGAACATCCATTGAAAGAGAATGCGCCCAAATAGCAAAACAAATTATTCGTGATATTTGCGATTCCACGTTATCAGCAGTGCATGGACTAGAAAGGCCATTAATTTAAGTATTTATGATAATTTTTCAAAATCTACGCCTGTCTACTTTAATTGTAAGTTTTAATTTTAGATATGTGTTACAGAGTTGCTGTGCTCTTCCCCTTGAATGATAAAAGCATTTTTTCCGTCTAGTTTTCGGGGGTGTAAGTATACCTATGGCTTCGGTCATATGTTTTTTTTAAATATACATAATATATATAATCATAAATTTTCACAAGACCTCTCAAGAACACTTCCTAAAGCTGTACACGTCACTCATATTTCTAGCATTAAGAGGCAGACAATTCCATGCCACAGGACTTGCAACGGCAAAAAGCTTTGTTATAATTCTCCGTCCTATTGGATCGATTTGGAACAATCAATTGTGAGGTGCCGCGCGGTAACGCATGACTTCCGGTAAATATGACTTCCGTGCGGAAGATCGTCGATTCGAATCCCGCGTTGTGCTACTCCCCTCGAACGACCTAGGCACTTTTTTCTGCCTAGCGTTCGAGGGTATAGGAATACCTATGACTTCAGTCATATCTATTCTTAAAAAAAAAATAGATGAAGAAATCGCGCTCAAAGTTCTAGTCCTCTCTGAAAGAATACCTCCCAGACACATATTCGATAAATACAATGGAGACATCCCATTTAGGGACTTGAAATCAAAGAGGCAAAATTTGAAATCAACCCGTTCGCGATTACACGCAACATTTCATCAAATGAAATTTATTTTAGTTATAGTTATAAAACTCCTGTAGCAATCAGGATTTGTGTTTTTTTGCACCCAACACTCAATTTCATTTCATCATTGGTCATGTAAATCAACCCGTTCGCGATACTACTCGTAGACAATATTTATGATAAGTCAATGAATGCATCTAGATTTTTTTTCAAAAAGAGATGGCGCCATCCCTGGTACGCTTCAACCGTAGCATATTAATCTCAATTTATTTTTACCTCCAATCTCAATATGATGCCGCCGCGCCCGCACCGCCCCCGCCCGACAGATGCCGCTGCTGCTGTTTGGCTGAATGGCAGCGAAGAAATGTTTATACCTCCGGCTGGGACAGCCCTTGGCAACATACTTAAACTGCTCAGTCTTCGAAATCGTTATAGTGTGGAGCGTCAAAATGATATACTAATAAAAATAATTAATTTAGTACTCCTTAGTATATCCGGAGTCGCGTTTGTTAACAAGCGAACCTAGGCTTTTGCCTGAGGGCGTCAAGCCAAAGTTATAAAAATATTTAAAAAATAAACAGTCAATATGGACTGCAACGATGCATTTGCGGAGAAGAAAGCAAGAGGTAAATTGTATTGGTTTTTTGTGTGGTAGTGTTGCGCGAAATACATAACATAATGATGCAAAACGGAAAGAATAAACATTTTTTATTACTTTTGGGTGAGGGGCAAGCTGCAAACTGACTAGGGGCGCCCGATGGTAAGAATGGTCGATCACCATTTCTATCATCATCAAGCTGGAATCCCAGCGGATGTACATAATTCATAAGGATGTGGACTGATAAACATCTGATATCCTCACGACCGGCTCGCCCTATATTGATGGGAGTGTTTCTAGATTATGGAGATGTTAAACTGGCTTTAAAACTCTTAATTTCTAGTCAGTAATATAACGTGTTTCATTCCTCATTTTTCTTTCTTCTTCACCATCTCTTGCTTTTCATTTGATTGATGATATCTCACTTTATATAAAAAGGAATGTTCGGGTGATTGTTCGTCTTTGTGGGGTTTATGATCGTATACTCACGTATGTGTTCGTAGATTTCGTTGGAATGAGTAGTAATTGGATTTTTTTTGTGATCATGTAACTTGCTTTATTTACTTTGTCTGGTTGGTTGGAAGAGTTTGCCACCTTGCAATAAACCCGCCAGATTGTTTTTGCAATGAAGTGTAAATAAATGCTATGAGATGAGCACAGAACATTTAATACCTTCTCTCTTAAATGTGTTTTCTTCAATATTATCCTGAGATATACAATATATATGTAATTTCAGGATATATACTATACGTATATATGTTATATACACAATATGTTTCTATCAATAAACCTATATTTATTTTATAAAAGTAAATAGTCGATACATAATAAATTCATTTAATAAAATATTGACACTTAAGAGGCAACAAGCTATGGAAAATATTGAATACATATTAAGTTTAATGTGAACGCATACGTGGTATTGTGTCTTTATACGTCGAAAGTAGAGCAAGTATTAGAGTAAATGGTTTTATAATGCTAAAGGGGTAAAGCAATAATGCATTATGTCACCGTTTGTTCAATATTTATATATTATAGATTCATGTGTGAAGGAACTACACAGGTCAATTGGTGGCATACAAGTGTTGAATGGGAACGTATGTGGATTACTGTGCGCAGATGACATATAGTAGTTGTGTTGGCGGAGAATCAAGATGAATTGCAGAGTTTGATAAGTAACTCGTAATAAATGTTGCAGCATCCAAAGTTATGGTAATGTGAAGAAAGAAAGTAAATGCGGCATGTGGGTGAATAATGAAACATTAGAGCAGGTAAAGGAATTCTGCTGTTTGGGTAGTATTTTCTCTGATGATTTAAGAGTTAAGAGGAATATGGAACGGCGTGTAGCGAAAGGAAAGACAGTCGATTGGCCACTTAAACATATATACTTGAACCGGGCAGTGAGAGGGGAAGTGGAAGGCGTGTGAGAGGAAGACTAAGGAAAGTGTAGTTGGATCAAGTAAATGATATTCTGGACGAAGGAAACGTTGAAAGTAAGAGTAATCGTAAAAGTTGTTTGAGAAGGTGTAAAAGTTGGTTGAGACAACCTCCGTGGCTTGGTGGTAAGACACTTGTCTGCCGATCCGGACGTTGCGAGTTCGATCCCCGCTGGAACCCAGATTTTTTTAAATAGGATTTCAGTCTGGTTAACACTTAGGGCCTATAAAAACAGCTTTTTGGTTGGTTGGAAGAGATTGCCACATGGCAATAAACTCGCCAGGTTAAAAAAAAAAGTGTATAGGTGTAGAAGAGACTTAAGACGTGTGTCGAGATAGTCTGGCGCGCTCTCTGTCTACCCAGACAGTGAAATGGTGTGATTGTACTCGTATGTGTGTATGTAAAAAGAAAGATACAGAATATGGTCATCGACGGTTCGAATTATGTTAAATTCTTGGTATATCATCTCATCGCCATCGTTGTTAAGGATGGGTTCGGAAGATCAGGTTCTCGAATTCGATGTACTTACCATAGCAATCGTCATATTACTTTTCGTTATATCTATTCTCAACGAATGCCTCCATTCTCAAAGAACTGAGAATCACCGACAGATTGTTGACAATGTGCCTTCGACGAGTCCTCCAATTCTTTGGATACATTGCTCGTGACCAAGGAGATTCTCGAAGCGTGGAAGGACGATACACAAGAGGAAAAATCCCAATGCATTGAACTGACCTAATGAGAGAACCAATAGGACTACCCTTAACAACTGCTCTTCGAGCCGCGCAGTGCAAAGATGGATGGAGAGGAGTCGTCATGGCAGTTACGATGGAAAGTCATGAGCTACACGACAGAATGGATGAATTTTCAGTTGATATCGATTCTACATCTACCGTTATCGGCAATTGTAGACCTAAGATGAACAAAATCACGTACGATCTCAAAATACTGTTGTGGTGCGTTATTAGTATTTCGATTTTTCAATAAATAATTATGATTTTTGTTTTGTCGATTTTAAGTGCAGGAGGTCTGTTATCTGGGCAGTATGTTTACGTGTGATGAACGAGTTGAAAGGGACATTGAAAGAAGGGTAGCGACAGGAATCAAGGTTAACAAGATACGCAGTGTAATATACTACAATCGATGTAATATAAAAGCAATAATTATAACAGGGCACTCAGTATAATACTAGGTAAGTCCAGAAAGTAAGTGTACTGAATTTTTGTAGGTTACAATTTTTTTTATTTAAACAAAAAAAATACGTGGTTACCGTAGTACATATGTAAGCTATTTTTCGACATAGTCGCCATTCCTCTCAATGCAGGTGGTGAGGCGGGGTATCAACTTTTTGATGCCTTCCTCGAAGTAGTTTCCCGCCAACCCCTCCGTCCACTTCTCCACCTCCTCGTCGGTTGAAAACCTTTTTCCACCCATGTGCAGCTTCAGGGAGGTAAAGAGATAGTAATCTGAAGGTGCTAGGTCAGGGGAATGCGCGGGATGGTTCAGACATCCCATTTAAACGAGGCGAGTAGTTCCTTCGTGGCGTTGACTGTGTGTGGTCTGGCATTGTCGTGCAGCAGGCAGACTCCCTTTGTCAGCATGCCTCTCCTCTTGTTCTGAATCGCTCTCCGCAATTTTTTTAGGGTCTCACAGTATCTTGCAGAGTTGATGGTCTCCCCTTGAGGCATATATTCAATTAAAATTATGCCTTGACAGTCCCAAAACAATTTCTTCAATTTCGTCAGTCACAATTGAAGGTCTTCCGCTCCTCTGATCATCATGCACAGACGTACGACCGTTTTTAAACTCGCGACACCATTTCATTTCACCTCATTATAAACCTCAACCGGAGGTTTTCCCTTCCAAACGAGATAACGGATGACGCCGCGTATTTCGGACTTGGCGGGAGATTGGATTTACATTTTTCACGAAACGTGTTGTCGCGTCGACACTTCTCAACGTACTGACCTCGAACCGGTTTCGTTGCGGAAGGGAAGGGTCAGTCTACACGGAAGTGTAGCCAACAGGTCGAAAATAAAATCCATCCGGTCGTGAGAGCCTCAGTACACTTACTTTCTGGATACGCCTTGTATTACAGCAAAAATGACAATACAATAGTGTGTAGGTGCCCACTTTGATGTATGGAAGTGAACTTAGACTTGACAGAGGATGAATAATATATGTAAGGCGCAACAAAGATATCAGAAATGAATGCATGGATATAATGGGTGCTTCAAATAAGAAGAAAGGAAATGACTACAACCCAAGCGAGTATACAAGGCAGAAATGCAAGAATAGTAAGAATAATAAAAAAATGTGCCTGACGACATGTATGAATGTTGAGGAGGCGATAATTGTGTATTTGAATAGAAAAGTTTGGAGATCTGTTCTTTCTGTCTACCTCGCAAGAGACTCGCGTGATTATATGCATGTATGTTGAAAAAGTAATAACTCACATATGCGCTGGAGCGCCAAAGGAAATAATGATATGGACCCGTCATTGCCATAGGCTCTGCAGACAGCAGCATTCCGAGACGACTGGAGAAGAATATATACGACATACAGTAGTTTTAGCGTGGGTCAATTGAGGCATTGAGGTCACGACGTAGAAGAAAGAAGATGGAGCAACCGGAGAAATTGTCCGTAGAGCTCTTGGTCAAGATCAACGTTATACTTTTAACTCTGCTGCATACATGCAGCTTCTTTCGTGATCTGGTCCGTGCTCCTGTACGGGTGTGAATCTTGCATTTTTACAGGGGATGTAATAAATACGTTTGAAGCTTTCGATATGCAGTGCTTAAAAAAGCTTTCGATATACATGAGTCTTAAAAATGGCATGAGTAGACCATGCTAGAAAAGAAACCATCCTGGGTGTTCTTGGTTTCTAGTGTAGGTAAAATAATATTTTGGGCACATGATAAAATAGGGTAAAAGCATAGACTTGTTTAAGAAATTATGAAGGAATAGTTCATGCACACGTATCATCGCAGCATTTCCCTGCTGGGGTAAGCAGAGAGAACAGAGCGCTTGACTTTCCTATCTTGAGACACATACTTCGCCTTTTTTTTATCCACTTTGCACGGATTTCTCCTGTTACACAAAGAGGGTCTGCTTCTAGCGTTAGTTTATTCGTTAGGAAGAATATCAGCCAGGATTCTTCTCATACTGCTAGGCGGTAGCAAGAATATATCAACAGTGTCATTCAGTTGGTGCAATATCTCTACACACGCGTGACTGAGTGTTAAGCCATGATATTCGTCCTGTAAGTTGGTATGTAGAACAGAGGGTGATTCCTTGCATGACTATATTTATTAGGTACATATAAATGTAGTGCTTCTAGAATCGCGGGACAGTTAAAGCAACCTTAAATAACTTTTAGTAGGAATATCGCAATGGATTCTTGCCTTCTTGTTTCGAGGCTTCTATAGTTACAAACCGTGAGAAATTCGACATGGTGAGCATATTTTGGGTAATCGCCTTTTGTTCTGTACCATAGATATCTGAGGATTTTTTTGTATTTGTTCTATATTGTTTTTATATTTGAGCTGATGAGGAGCTCAAACTGTTGATGCATATTCTTATTAGATAATTATATAAGTTTCGAAGGATATCGGTACTGTTAAATTATCTTATATATCCATACACCTTCTCATACAATTCCTACGATTTCTCTGACTTTCTACATCCTTCCAAAATCCAACTATAATTTACTTTGGATCAAGTGAAATAAATTACTTTCTTTGGTTTTTCTCTACCGTACCTTCCACTCACATTTGCACTATATATATTCGCGTTATTAGTCTTTATTCATTAATCCTACATGCCCAAATCATCTCAAAGGGGAAAATAATTTATTTTATTTTACATTTGATACAGGTTTAATCCAATAACATCAATCAAAATACATATTAAAAGAAAAAAAATAGTTAAAAATCTAAATATTAATCTATGTGAAATAGCTCAGTTATATCTGTTAAGTTTATTGAAGAGCTCAATTTTCAATTGAAGACGTCAATATTGAAAAACTCGTTCAACAAGGTCATTCCTTGTGCACATGTTAACGCTCTTAATAGCTCAGATCGTAAACATGCCACCAAAAATAATATTAATTCACGATAACCTAAATATTTGTCAGGTACATTAGTTTCACGTAATTTCCCTGTCGGGGTAGACAGACGGAACAGAGCGCCAGAATTTCTAATCTCGACATACACCCTTTGCCTCTACTACATTCATACACCTTCTCATACAGCTCCTACGACTTCTCTAGCTTTCTATGTTTCCTTTTTTAAAAACATATTGATTCAGTTGATACTACTATACTTTCCATGGTCTTCCTCTACTACGCAGTTCACTCACATTTGCGCTATATATGTTATAGTTGTTTTCTTAGTTTTTCTTAATTCATTCATTCTACACGACCAAATCATCTCACAGTGCTTTTCTTCATCATAATCAACTTTATTTCACTTTCGTCACCAATCATTTCACTCCGTTTTCTATTATAAATTGTCACCCCTCTATTTTTCTCAGTGCACGCATTTCCACAGCATTTATTCGCCTCCTTTCATCATTTTCCACGTCCACGTTTAACTCCCATACATAAACGTTGAGAGTTAACGATTACTTGATAGGAAAAGGCTTTCTTAGTTGTGAAATAATTAAAATTGGTCGGTCATTGGAGTTGAAGAGTTATTCCAGTTGTCAAAGAACACGGATCGATTTAGGCAAGTGGTGAATGTCGTCTATGGTTGATGCGTTGACGTCTATGGTTGCCAGATGATGGAGTCCAATGCCGGAATATGGGCGTGGTACCAGAAACGGAATACGTTGAATGAGTTCAAAGTTACTATACTTGAGAAAATGTAGGATGATCCGTGTGACACTTGAAATGTTATGTCTCAAAGGGATGGGGTAAAATCGGTTTTTTACAAATCGATTTTTTTTTATAAATCGAAAAATTGTTTTTCTCTAAACTGACGTTTTAGTTCCTAATTTTCATTATACTGACTTTCTAATGTATTATATGATTTATATCTATCTTTAAATAGGCCAAAATCCACTATGAATTAATACTAATTACGAACATTTAATTTTAGGTATAAAAAAGTCAAAAATCCGATTATCGTATACCCAATCCCTAGCCAATGCAGACTAACGTTGTGAATTTTGACAAACGTCACCAAATATTATTTGATTTTAACAAACTGCCACATTTTTGCTAATTCGTAACAAGATGTATTAATTTGTCATTATTGTTAGTTTTATGTAATGTATTTACCTAAATAACTTGCTATTTATTAGAATCGAGGCTTATATTAAAGTTGATACAATAATTAAAATTACTAAACGTCGTTACAAGGTTGTATCGGGGCAAATTTGTGAACTGTCACAGGGACCATGCTACATTTTCTCAAGTATGGTGGTACAATTTATCTAGCTATCACTAGGTATAGGATTTTTAGGTCAGAGAGATTCTAATGGATGATATTTTTATTTAGTTTTGAATCACTATTTCTCTCAGTTTTGGATTATCGTTTAATTTATTTTCTAACGAATATTCAGATAATAAGTTATTGAAATGATTTTTTTAATGGTCGTTATCGTTGCTGCGCCTCGTAGTCGAGGATCCACTCGCCACTCCAGCGTCAATCTTGAGTTACTCTTCCACGTCGACTATGTGATCTTCTGTGAGAAAACAGCCCGATCTTATTTAGTGGTACAAGAGCCTTTTGATTCGTAATTGTCCATATCAGTGCAATGTTTTAAAAAAAAAACTTAATACAACCTCCGTGGCTGACACTTGTTTTCTAGCCCGAAGGTTGTGGGCTTGGTCCTCATCTGTACACAGATTCTTTGAAAAATGGTTCCAGTCTGTTTTTTCTTAAAGCTTATATAAACACCTTTCTGGTAGGTAATAAGAGATTGCCACTTAGTTATAAAACCGCTATGTCGTATTACATACAACGGAAATGTAACACAATCCAATACAACACAATGTACACATTACGGTGGAGGTGTGCTGCATAGGTAAAATATCTCACATATTGAGAATTCTTATTCCAAATACTCGAAATAATAAGAATAATACAATGAGAATTTATATAGCGTCGTTTAGAGAGTACTCTTTTGAAGTGCGCTCTAACTTGTGATTCAAACTCAGATTATTTTTTGAAGTGCGCTCTAACTTGTGATTCAAACTCAGATTATTTTTTGAAGTGCTCTCTAGCTTGAGATTCAAACTCAGATTATTTTTTGAAGTGCGCTCTAACTTGTGATTCAAACTCAGATTATTTTTTGAAGTGCTCTCTAGCTTGAGATTCAAACTCATTATTTTTTGAAGTGCGCTCTAACTTGAGATTCAAACTTCATTGACAGATTAAATTAATTATTTTGATTAATTTATTTAAAAAGCTAAGTTAGAATAGGCAGGTGATAGCTGCGGCTATTAGATTAGGACCTTCCCCCATCTGCATATATTTAAAGAAACACATTTGGTAAGCAAACCACAGAAAAATTTCCAAGAGAAGACGAACTACATTAGACCTTCGTAGATCTTCCGATATGTGATAGTAACACATCTTGATTGAATGGTATAGTATTACGGAAGGGATAAAGCAAGGATGCGTTATGTCACCCTGGTTGTTCAATATTTATGTAGACTCATGTATGAAGGAACTACAGTGGTTAATTGGTGGCATATAAATATCGAATGGGAACGTATGCAGATGACATGGTAGTGTTGACGGAAAGTGAAGATGAATTGTAGAGTTTGATAAGTAAATTGTATGAGAGATGCAAAGAGAAAGATCTGAGAATGAATGTTGCAACATCCAAAGTAATTGTGATAGAAAAAAATTAAAGGAAAAGTAAATGCGATATATGGTTGAATAATTAAAGATATGTTGAGCAAGTTGAGGAATTTTACTATTTAGATAGTATTTTCTCAGACTTTGGAAGAGTGTGTAGTGTTCATATATTATATATTCTTATAAATTTTACTATTTAGATAGTATTTTCTCAGACTTTGGAAGAGTGTGTAGTGTTCATATATTATATATTCTTATAAATTTTACTATTTAGATAGTATTTTCTCAGACTTTGGAAGAGTGTGTAGTGTTCATATATTATATATTCTTATAAATTTTACTATTTAGATAGTATTTTCTCAGACTTTGGAAGAGTGTGTAGTGTTCACATATTATATATTCTTATAAATTTTACTATTTAGATAGTATTTTCTCAGACTTTGGAAGAGTGTGTAGTGTTCATATATTATATATTCTTATAAATTTTTATAAGACCTCCTACAAAGAGTGGGTTTTAATTGTTTCCTAGAGCTACACAAGCACGAAAAGTGTTTAACAAATGTATCTTACCAGTGTTGACTTTCGATATTGAAAAATCTAAATAAAAAATGTTAAGATGGAGAGAGGCATCATCTCTATTAATCTACGAAAACATATCAGAATTACTGAAATCAGAAGAAGAACTAGCGTTACAGAAACGTTATTTCAGGTTGATAATGTTGCTCGCAAAATGATGACAGATACACTAAAAGGTTGTTTAAGTGGAGGCACAGAATGTCTAAAAGACAAATAGGAAAACGGTGGATGGGTGACATCAAGGGAGTGACGGGATTCAGATGGCAGCTTGAAACTAAGGACAAACAGCGGTGGACAGAGACGACCTCAAAGATTAGGACCTTCCTAGTAATAAATGAGTGATCACCCAAGAAGCAAGACGTACCAAAAAGATTAAAACTCTTGATTAAAAAATATATACACCAATACATCATTTTCCTGCTGGGATAGGCAGGGAGGACAGATCACAAGACTTTCACATCTTGGCACACATTCTTGGGGCGTTTTCTTATAGTCTCAAGTCTAAACTTATCGAGGAGGCGGAACAAAGAGATTCTATAGCATTAATAGAGATTCTATAACATTGATAGAGATTCTATAGCATTGATAGAGATTCTATAGCATTGAATCGTCGTAGATGCGTGTATGTTGAAAAGATACATACCATCGCGCCGTTTCCTTGTTGGGGTAAAGAACACTTCACTTTCTTATCTCGATTCACATCCTTTTCCCCTTCTACACTTTCTTATACAATTTCTCTGACTTTTTATTTTTAGTTCTTTCAAAATATCTAGGTTCATTGCATGTTCTAATATAACTGACTTAAGCCCACGAAATTTATATACAAACACACAAGTAAAACAGCTAAAAATAACTTTATCGTTGTGAAGGTCCTTCAAATTGAGCGGTTTTTTTAATTAATTTTTTTTTCAATTCTTGAATAAAACACACAATTTGCTTTGATTTAAAAAAAACTCTTTATTTGTCATTGAAATATAATGTATGATATTTAAACACAGTAAACAATATCCGCCAAATGTCCACCTCTTGCAGCTCCACAGATGTCCACTCTTTTGTCAAAATTTTCGATGACATTTTGGCATAATTGTGGTTCTAACTCACCAATAACGCGGATAATTTCGTTCTTCAGCTCAGAAGTTGATTGGGGGTCATTCTTTTAGACCTGGATTTTCACGTAACCCCCGAGAAAATAGTCCAACGGTGGCAGATCACATGATCTTGGTGGCAAATTAACATCACCGTTTCCGGAGATTACAATACATAAAATAATTCAACAATTTGAACGCGTTGTTGTATTGTATACGACTCCATTTTTATAAATGTCATACATTACACTTCTCAAATGTCATAAGACCCAGGCAAGTTCGCGACGCCATCTGTGTTTTATCCAAGAATTAAAAAAAAACACTCAATTCGAAAGACCCTTTACATTAAAAAGGAACAGATGATATGAAAAAACTGAAACGATTACAACACAAATAATTACAAAGAAATAGGTGTATACAAGCTTAAAAACTATATGTCACCATCACAATATGGGGCTATTCAAAGGCGGACTGGAGCTTTTGTCACTGGTAGTCTACCTCTTAGGCTGTGGCCACACCAAAGTGCTACGTACAAATTCATTTGACAGTTGGGAGCGGTTGAGTCAACACACGAGTCACTCTCAAAACTAACAAATTTCATTACAACTTACCTTATCTTTATTTACTTTCTGTGCAACTTCATTCCAAAGTGATTTTATTACAGGTACATTTTTGTATAATTCGCTCGATGGGTTCCACAAAGGCTCCCTTTTATACACAGCTGTTAGTAAAACTTCCGCCATTTTGTAAAATCACGGTGACGCAATAAAATTAACCAACACGACGTGTTGTCATTAGTCACGTATTAGCCATTAGTCACGTATCACCTAGCGAAGTACTTTGGTGTGGCCACGGCCTTACTGATGCTGGATGATGACTTCTTTGATCTTTCCTTGTAAAATACAAAATGGCGGAAGTTTTAATAACAGCTGTGTATAAAAGGGAGCCTTTGTGGAACCCATCGAGCGAATTATACAAAAATATACCTGTAATAAAATCACTTTGGAATGAAGTTGCACAGAAAGTAAATAAAGATAAGGTAAGTTGTAATGAAATTGGTTAGTTTTGAGAGTGACATCATGTGTTGACTCAACCGCTCCCAACTGTCAAATGAATTTATGCGTAGCACTTTGGTGTGGCCAGGCATGAAGTCACCTAGTATATGAGTCACGTAAAATCTAACGAAGCACTTTGGCGCGGTCACGGCCTTAGTGTTAGAGGTTTGGGTGGTGTGTGCAGCTTTAGGAAGCACTCAAAGCCAATCCTTTTTGGGAGGTCTCATACAATTTATTATGTTATATGAGCACTATTCACATACACAACAACACAAGTCGAATGTGTTATTATCACATATCAAAAGGTTTCTTTGTAGTTCGTCTTTCCTTGGTAAGTTTTCTGCGGTTTTCTTACCAAATATGTTTTTATGAACATATGCAGATGTGGAGAAGTACCTAATCTACGACAACCTTCGTGTCCTAGTTGGTAAGACGTTTTTCTACCAGCTCGGATGTTGCGGGTTCGATTCACGTTGATTCCCAGATTTTTTAAAAATGGATTCCAGTCTGGTTTTCACTTAAGACCTCTTTAACATCTTTCTGGTTAGTTGGAAGATAGATAGCAATAAGCTCGCCAGGTTATATTGTATACAATGTATACGTTGTATACAATGAAAATATAATACAATACAATAATCTTATGGCCGCAGTCACTACCTTCTATTAATAATAGAACGTTTAATATATTAATAATAGAACGTTCGAGTCCCGAGCCAGAGCGCCCTTGACGAGAATTTCCCCTCTAACGGCGGTTTATATAATAAGTTGTTATTTTACTATTAATATTATACTACGTTGTTATCAATAAACCTATGTTTATTCATTTGAAAAGGAAATAGGAATTGTTTAATGGTTTATTTGTAGTCAATATTTCCTTGGTAGGTTTTCTTAACAAATGTGTTCTTTTAACAGATACACATGTGGGGAACTACCTTCTCTAATGACTGCTGCCACCACTTTCCTATCTTTACACTCAACTTTTTTTTTTAGTAATATTTTGAATGTGCCAATAACAGTGGGTTCGATTCCCGAGTTAAAACGCCCTTGAAAGGAATTTGCTCTCCAAACGGCGCATTATAAATGGTATATTCATTATATTATTTATAGTTAACATTATGGAGGTTTAAAGACATTGTAATTTGTTTTAGCGGACACTGTTTATTCCACTTTATGTAACGGTATAACCATACCGGTTTCAAGGTTTTCACATCATCATCAGGTATGAATACAGTGTCTGATAAAACAAATTACAATGTCCACTCGTTATTATTATTATACTATTTTGTTATCAATAAACTAGGAATTGTATCAGTAAATTTATGGAACAAGAAATAGGAATTGTATTAGTAAATTAATGGAACAAAAAATAAGAATTGTATAAGTTAATTAATGGAACAAGAAATATGAATTGTATTAGTAAATTAATGGAACAACAAATAGGAATTGTATAAGTAAATTGATGGAACAAGAAATATGAATTGTATTAGTAAATTAATGGAACAAGAAATATGAATTTTATTAGTAAATTAATGGAACAAGAAAAAGGAATTGTATTAGTAAATAAATGGAACAAGAAATATGAATTGTATTAGTAAATGAATGGAACAAGAAATATGAATTGTATTAGTAAATTAATTGAACAAGAAATAGGAGTTGTATTAGTAAATTAATGGAACATGAAATATGAAGTGTATTAGTAAATTAATGGAACAAGAAATAAGAATTGTACTAGTAAATTAATTCAACAAGAAATTGGAATTGTATAAGTAAATTAATGGAACAAGAAATATGAATTGTATTAGTAAATTAATGGAACATGAAATATGAATTGTATTAGTTAATTAATGGAACATGAAATATGAATTGTATTAGTAAATTAATGGAACAAGAAATAAGAATTGTATTAGTAAATTAATTGAACAAGAAATAGGAATTGTATTAGTAAATTAATAGAACATGAAATATGAATTGTATTAGGAAATCAATGGAACAAGAAATATGAATTGTATTAGTAAATTAATGGAACATGAAATATGAAGTGTATTAGTAAATTAATGGAACAAGAAATAAGAATTGTACTAGTAAATTAATTGAACAAGAAATAGGAATTGTATTAGTAAATTAATGTAACAAGAAATATGAATTGTATTAGTAAATTATTGGAACAAGAAATACGAATTGTATTAGTAAATTAATGTAACAAGAAATATGAATTGTATTAGTAAATTATTTGAACAAGAAATAGGAGTTGTATGAGTAAATTAATGAAACAAGAAATATGAATTGTTTAAGTAAATTAATGGAACAAAAAATATGAATTGTATTAGTAAATTAATTAAACAAGAAATATTAATTGTATTAGTAAATTAATGGAACAAGAAATAGGAATTGTATTAGTAAATTAATGGAACATGAAATATGAAGTGTATTAGTAAATTAATGGAACAAGAAATAAGAATTGTACTAGTAAATTAATTCAACAAGAAATAGGAATTGTATTAGTAAATTAATGGAACAAGAAATATGAATTGTATTAGTAAATTAATGGAACATGAAATATGAATTGTATTAGTTAATTAATGGAACATGAAATATGAATTGTATTAGTAAATTAATGGAACAAGAAATAAGAATTGTATTAGTAAATTAATTGAACAAGAAATAGGAATTGTATTAGTAAATTAATAGAACATGAAATATGAATTGTATTAGGAAATCAATGGAACAAGAAATATGAATTGTATTAGTAAATTAATTGAACAAGAAATAGGAATTGTATTAGTAAATTAATGGAACAAGAAATATGAATTGTATTAGTAAATTAATGGAACAAAAAATATGAATTGTATTAGTACATTAATGGAACAAGGAATATTAATTGTATTAGTAAATTAATGGAACAAGAAATAGGAATTGTATTAGTAAATTAATTGAACAAGAAATAGGAATTGTATTAGTAAATTAATGGGACATGAAATATGAAGTGTATTAGTAAATTAATGGAACAAGAAATAAGAATTGTACTAGTTAATTAATTGAACAAGAAATAGGAATTGTATTAGTAAATTAATGGAACAAGAAATATTAATTGTGTTAGTAAATTAATGGAACAAAAAATATTAATTGTATTGTTAATTTAATGGAACAAGAAATAGTAATTGTACTAGTAAATTAGTGTACTTAATAATTACTGTTTTAATTGCTCGAAGGATTTCGGCCCTGTGCAGCGAGTTGTTGGGAAATAGCGGGAATGAATCAAATTTATGATCATTTTCCATACACAACATGCTTCCCGCGTAAGTAATCAAAAATAAGTCAGTCTTCAAACCGACGCGCGCGCCCATCAACGGGGGCCTACTCCCGATGTTCACATTTGGAATACTTTTCAAATCGAACGATAATCATCGGTACTTATTATTTATGGTTTCTTATTCTTTATTTCAAGATGTTTTGTCATTTTTTTATGTGGCAATTTGAAAAAAAAATAAGTTTATTTATAAACACAAATTCATTATATTAAAGTTTTCTCACATTATCTACGTTAAGTATTGTTTTATTTTATCAATACTTATTTTTGAGGTATGTACTTTTTAATATATTCGTTGTTTTCCATTTACATACAAAAACCTTATAACACAATTATGGTGTAGGCAAAGTGGACATATCTCTAAATCTTCATATCCCCTTTTTTCTTGTCTAGATACATACATGCTCTTCTTATTCACACTTATCACCTACCTTTACATCTGTCTTAATTTCTAAAACTATCTACTCGTATTGTTTATATTCAGTCTCCCTCTTTTGAGCTTTTTATTTCTTTCAAGCACATATTTTCTTTTCGTAAAATATTGTACATTCTGTTTCCGTTGAATCTGACTAATTTAAATTTATCGGTGTATACGACATTAAAGCGATAATTGAAATTAATGGCAATTTTGAAAAAAAATATTATAATATATTTATAGAGCTGAGAAATTCTTCTGAAAATTAAAATGAAGCGTTTTTAAGTTTCTTGAATCTTAAAAATACATTTGTTGTGTTTTGTTTATTAATTTTTAGCTTAATAATATAAATTAAACTTTGTTTCTTTATATTCACCAATGTTTTATTAATTAAGTTCACTACCGATTTCAAAGACTATTGTCTTCATCCAAAGGTATTTTCCTCATCACCTGACGAAGAAAACAGAGGTCTTTGAAACCGGTAGTGAAGACAATCAATAAAACAGTGCAGAATATAAAGGAAAATAGTGTTTAATAAATTTTATCAAACTAAAACAACAATCGCTTATTTGTATTGTATATAAAATGTTTTATTGATATAAATGCCAAACTATTCAAGGCAAATTTGTTCCTCCTCTGCATGTAAATAATGTTTCTTATGTGATTTTTTTTATCCATAGTTGGATAATTTCGTTTAGTTACTGGCATTTGTTGTACAAATATATCTTTATTGCTGTATATGACTGGATATAAGGGGTCAGATTAAAAAAAAGTAAAATGAGGAGGCAAAATTTATGTGTTTAGATAGAAAATTTATGTGCTTAGATTTTGGAGATGTGTTCATTCTGTCTACCCCTCAAGGGACACGGCGTGGTGATATGTTTTTTTTTATTATTTAATAAAGTCATATATAGTACAAACATTTGCCAAAGGCTATACCTATATACACATTTATATCTTAAGAACTAATCTAATTTATAAATGATATTATAACTACGAACTAACCTAATTTTAATTTAGTTCATTTTATATTTAATAACTACCATATATAATTTCTTAGAAAAAGTTAAGACCTACATACTTCTTAAACTAGATAACAATTCTTACAACAAATTATTTTACGTATGTATGGTTTATTGTAAATGCTTTATTTTATTGTAAATTTAAAAGCCCTACGGGCGTATACGGGTATATAGAAAAATATATATACATGTGTAAACATTTTATGCACTCGCTTATTTTCGTATGTACGAGTATGAAGAACTCTTGAGAAGAGTTTTTTTTCTTTAAATAGCATTAAGTATTATTCTCTTTGATTTAATTTAAAATGACCAGTCTAGTTTGGAGACGCCACGCGAATTGTTCAAGCTTAATAAATGAACGTTATTAATTTGACAGATAGTGATTGCGTGGAATTTGTTCGGTATGCAGCGTGACATATTATATATAGCGGCATTACAGGCAAAGTTATTTTTTACTCTACTATTTCCGTTTATGTCGAATGTTTCGTATCGATATCTTAGCAGTTTGACTCAAATATATGATATATATCAAATCGCTATCATTTTTGATACTTCAGTGTTTTAGTAACACCGCTCTCTCTCTCTCTCTCTTTGAATAATGGCCGTGAACTCCTATATATGGAGGAGTATACGCCAGTGTCCAGTGATGTCAGCTTCATAGTATCTAGGTAGTTCCATTCATATGGGCGACACGCCACATCAAGCAACTCGGCCCAGGACTACTGTTATCTAGTGAGATACTATGGAGTTAAACTATTTTACAACTAAAGTACATAGTTTACAACTAAATGAATATTTACAATAAGATGATAGTTAAATGTATGTGAGCGAGCGAATGATTTAAATTTAATTTTCTATCGATATTTATCATATATATTATACATATATTTTATTACAGGTTAATTTTGTTTTTGTTAATAAAATGAGTGATGCTATTCAATATGGAAATTTTATTGAGGCTCAACAGGTGGGGAAGATTTGCGGGGAGTAATATTTTTGTTTGTTTTTTAAAGGTCAAAGGGAAAGTATTCAGAGAACAGGAGAAGAAGATATGTTCAAGATCTCCCTCCTCCTGGCCACACTCACATAAAGAAGAGTTCCTTATATGTAGTCTGGCCAGGTGGACAGGGGAACAGCAATGTCCAAAGCGTATTCGGCTTATAGTTGTCGCTTCTCTCCGAGTGCTTCTATAATTGGAAAACCAGGGTTTGATTGGAATGTAGGGTTGAATTGACGCATATCTTTTTCCCCTAGTGCGGTTCGAGGCATTCCAGTAATTTGTCCACTCCTCCATCATCGAAGAGCGCGCCAAAGGTAATAAGTCTTGTGCAGATGTGTAATTATATTTATCTGTATTTCCTGTAGAGGTTGCCTCTTTAGCTAGAGTATCTGCTTCTTCGTTACCCGAAATGCCTCGATGACTAGGAACCCAAGCCAGGGCGACATCAAGGCCCGCCTCTTCAAGGTTGTATATAGTTTCCCTTATATTAAGTGTTATACTATTTGGGGATCGAAATGGGTTCTTTCCTATTGCTTGAAGGGAACTTAGACAATCTGATACAATTAAAGTGTTTGGGATACTTAATTCTAAAGATGTTTGTAATGCTTCCAAGATTGCCAATGTCTCACCAGTGAATGTAGTTGAAAATTTGGGTAGTTTAATTTTTTTCTTGATATTTAAGCTTTCGCAATATATTGCTATTCCTACATGTTCCTCATTAGCAATCTTGGATGCGTCTGTGTAGAAGACAGTCCAGTCACTCCAATGGGTGTTAATGTGGTTGATGAAATCATAATTGGCGTGATAATTCGACTTATCAATACCAAAGGATTCAACAATGCGTGGATTTATAATTAAAGCTTGAAACGGGGTGCAGTATAAAGGAGGAATAGGGGTTTTTTGGACTACCACATTCAACGATGAGAATTTACGATAACTTTGTAAACACCGCTCTTTTTTATTGATTTTAATTTTAATATGTGAACAAAAGCATAGACAAGTGTATAAAAAATCGCTAACTATGATATATCTACATTACGATAAAAGGAAACACCTCAATTCATCTTTGCGTTCTATTTATTAAAACTTCAAAGCTTGACATGCCACTAAAATATGTTTGAATTACAGAATGGCATAGGTAATTCTTAAAAAATAATTGCTTAAAAGGTAGTAAATATTCCAAGAAGAGAAATATGTATAATTCAAAACAGAGATATGTAATCTTAATAGAAAACCCTAAAAAACTGAATTGTTCCGCGTAAAAAAAGTTTTTTTTTTTACGACGAAATTGTGCCACAAAAGGACTTTACGCATATTATTTAATATGTAATACATGGGGGGATAATGTATGACAGAATATTAGGTGACGTTTGTCAAAAGTCAATACGTTAGTCTGCATTGGCTAGGTATGGGGTATACGATAATTGGATTTTCGATTTTTTTACACCTAAAATTAAATGTTCGTAATTAGCATTAATTCATAATAGATCTTGGCCTATTTAAAGATAAATACAAATAATACAATACATTAGAAAGTCAGTATCATGAAATTATGAATTAAAACGTCAGTTTAGAGAAAAACAATTTTTCGATTTATAAAAAAACTATTCCATTTGTAAAAAAAACAATTTTACCCCACCCCTTTGAGACATGACATTTCAAATGTCACAGGAACCATCCTACATTTTCTCAAGTAGTATATGTATCATATAAGTTTGTTACAAAAGCATTTGTTAAATAATGAATTTGATTACATAATATCCCCATCACACATTAATATTTCTCGTCCGATAATTAACATTAACAAAAAAAATGTTGTAAGTTGAGTCCTTTATGAATAATTGCATAAAATATAAGAGGAAGACCATGGAAAGTATGATTGGATCAAGACATAATGTTTAAAGATTATGTCTTGATCCAACACATTCTCATCAACCTGACAAACAGTGACACCCAATTACATATGTATACATCACGCGAATCAAAACCCTCACACTTCATCACTCCAGACAGGCCAAACCGTTTATCCCACAATATACCGCACATAATCATAAAAAAAATAACAAAAAATATCACACTCAAGATCTTACACAAACCTTTGCTACAAGTCATAGAAGAAACAAAAGAAAATAGGGATGAAAGGATATTCAAAGTGATTTCAATTCTCTTCAATTCTCTTTTAAATAGAAGTAAAAATGGTGCATATCTGATAAAGTTTGAAAGTTCGTTCCACAGAACTGCTAATGAACATGTGCAAAATTTGGTGTGCTGTATTGGGATGAAAAGGAGTATCTCACTGCATGATCGAAGAGAAAGGCCGTTTTCTGAAAGAAACAGGGAGTTTTCTCTATTTATTTAATTTATTTTTATTTTTATTTATTACACATGACAAGGAATATACATAATTTGCGAAAAAACAGGTAATTAAATACAATTTTAATAGATCTGGGTTTGTTGCCTTTCATTTGTCGTGTCCCCAGTAAACTAGGCTTTTGTCTATATCTCACTGAGGTATGAAAGAGAATTGGGATTGTTAAGCTTTTTCCGTGGCGGATCAAATGCTTTGAGAAATTGCCATATGAATAAAAGAATGTTCTATCACTGGTTAGAACACTTTATAACGTTGACAGCCGTAAAGACGTTTACAGTGTTGACATCTCCAGCTTCAAAGAAGTGAGATCTTGATCACCTTCGTCATTAACGCGTCGGAATATCTCAACTACTAATGTTTTATATTTATGTAGACAGTAGTAGATTATCATTTAGTTTATTTTTTCTTCTTACGTTTTGCTGTTGGCGAAAGCAATCCGCGTGGGCTCTTAACACTTTATATCCCGATCCCATATTTTAACGTGATAAACTAGATTTGAGTTTCGGTCTCGTGTTTTTAAGCGATCAATTTCAAAAAAGGACATCTTACTGGTACCTATTCCAAAAAAGGACATCTTACTGGTATCTAACAAAAATGTTTCTAAACAGGTCAACCTTTAAACTATAGTCTCTTGATTTCTTATATGGAAAATATTCTAATAACGACCTCCGTGGCCTAGTTGGTAAGGTGCTTGACTCCTTACCCGGAGATTGCGAGTTAAATTCTCATTGGAACCCGTTTAAATAAGATTCCAGTCTGATTTTCACTTAAGGCCTCTTTAACATATTTCTGGTTGGTTGGAAGATATTGCCACATTGCTAATATGTCCGACAGGTTATACTGTATATAACGAAAGTATAATACAATACAATACTCTAAACTAAGAGTTCACCATTTTTTTTCGGCCGCAGACCCCTTTACCAAAAATTTTTAAAACCGTCGACACCTTAGTCATTTTACAAGTTTGGTATGTAATGTATTTTTAACAAAAAAAAGTGTTTTTTTTTCAATTGTTTTACTTCTTTATTAGTTACCTATTGTAATCATGGCTATTTTGAAGTAACAAACAAATAACAGTGCTAAGGGGGTCTATTTTTGCTGTCGTCGACCCCCAAATTTTTTAATTGAAACTATGGGCCCCTAAACAAACTAAAATAGACCCCAGGGGGTCGATATCGACCACTTTGGGAACTCTTGCTCTAAACAATGAAAACATGCATGAACTGATTTATGATGAAAATTCTGATGAAGTGTCAGATTTTAAAGATATGAATTTGGGTTCAAATAGACTAACAAATTTGCAGAATCCTTCAAACAGGCTGTTTAATCCCGTGTCTTAACATATGTTGATTTGTATTCCATCAACTGACAAAAAAGAAAGTCCCTGTAGAACTTGCAAGGCATGTGCTAAGCACAAGAAGAGAAATGAGACCCGGTACACGTGTAAGGAGTGTCATGTAGTTCTTCACAAAGAAGAATGTTTGCAGAATTACCGTAAATATGCAAAATATCATTACAATATTCTAAATATTTACTATAATTTGGAAATTCTAGGATGAGTCCTGTGACTATGAGTCACAAATTTGCCCCAATACAACCTTATGTAATGTATTTACCTAAATAACTTACTATTTATTAGAATTGAGGCGTATATTAAAGTTTATAAAATAATTAAAGTTACTGAACATCGTTACAATGTTGTATTGTGGCAAATTTGTGAGCTGTCACAGGACTCATCCTAGAATTTCCGAACTATAAGATACAACAATTTCAGTGAGCCCTTCACAAAAAATAAGAATTCCTAAAAAAACAAACTGGGAAAGGTTGTCTTGATTTTGATCGGATATTTAAACATTAATAAATAAATTATAAGATCCCCGTATATACTCGTATATTGGGTGTTAACATAATTTGTGTCCGTTTTTTTTCCAAATTTAAAAATGGGCACCAAAATTAAAACAAAATGGTAAAGGTTATACGTCATTCGAAAGAAAATGTTTTGCTCTACAAGATGTTGTGTTTGCTTTTACGTTACATATATTATTTTATTTGATTACAAGCCTTCAAAAAGGAATGTCAAGTAGACGAAAGTGAACATTTTCGACACCTCCTTCTGTTCGCGTTCAATCGAGGGAATAAAGCTCCTCACGATATTTGCGAAGTGTACGGTGAAGATGCTATGAATTAAAGGACAGCTCGTCGATGGTTTTTGCGTTTCAAAGACGGTATTTTCGACCTGAAAGACATGGAGCGTTCCGGACGACCAGTGGACTTCGATGAGGACCGCTTAAACCACATTATTCATGAAGATCCCCTTCAAACCACCGTAGAATTGGCTGAGCAGATGAATTGTAGTCACATGACTGTATGTTATACCACCATCTGAAATCAATGGGAAAAGTCCAGAAGTTCGGCGCTTGGGTTCCACATGTTTTGAGTGAAAACAACAAAAATCAACATTCGACAATTTCTGCTGGTTTGCTCGCGCGTCATCGAGCTACGCATGCTCACAAGCAAAGTTTCTATTACCACATCATTACTGGTGATGAAAAATGGTGCCTTTATGTGAATATGAAGAAATCGAAATTCACTGGTCGTCAGGAACGCTCCATGTCGAAATTACCGTCTTTGAAACACAAAAATCATCGACGAGCTGTCCTTTCATTCATAGCATCTTCACCGTACACTTCGCAAATATCGCGAGCAGCTTTATTCTCTCGATTGAACGCGAACAGAAGGAGGTGTCAAAAATGCTCACTTTTGTTACTTAAGGCGCCATAACCTAATGAAAGAAAAATTATGTAGTCTAACTACCCAACGATGGTTGATAACAATGCCATGACTTTCAAACTGTTATATTGAAGCTTGATTGAATGAATTATAGACGAAACAATTATGTTTATTATGTGCGAGCGAAGAGAAGGTTATCTGTATTCCAACTAAAATCCACATTTGACCCTAATTTTTGTATCCCTTTTCTTTAAAAACACATCATGGAGAAGAAAAAAACGCACACGTATCAACAGCATTGCATTAAAATGTGCTAAATTATATTTTTCAAGCAACAAACAGTGGAAATTCGAATAGAGTAGCTCCCCACAAAAGAGAATGTAAACAGAGTTACCAATTTGAACGAAATTATTTAAGTATTTTAAACAAGAATCAGAATTCCTCAAAATCAAGGCAAATACTGGGAAAGAATGATTATATTTTGATCGGGTCTTTAAGTGTTCTCGACGTCAGACAAAATGATAGAAGAGGCAGATAAGAGAGGGAAGATATTGGATTTGACAGTTCAGAAGATTAAGAGGTAAATGGGTTAAAAATAGAGACAAACTAGTACATACTATTTCTTATTAATTCTGAAGAGTCAAATTTGATGCAACTGTATTTAATGCGGCTGCTCGTCATGGTTTTGAACAGGAAAGTTAAGGGGCCATCAGTCGTGTTACAGTTTCAAACATTCGTATCTTTTTAGTTTTGATCAATAAAAAATATATTTAAATAGCACCGTGTAGACAGCAAACTCTCCTCAATGACTTTCTAACTCGAGATTCAAACTCCCTATTACTGGCAGGTTAAAAACATTAAAATAATAAATAGTGATAATAATAAAATAAGTTGCGTTTAATGGTATGAATGTGGTGGCTGCGGCTTTAGATTAGGAACCTGACCGCATCTTTATGTTTAGAAAAACATGTTTATATATTATTTATAGTTCAGGCATTAATATACTGTGGAGGTTTAAAGATATTGTAACTTGTTTAGTCAAACGTTGTTTATTCCACTTTATATAACGGTATAACCCTACCTGTTTAAAGATTTTAACCTTATCATCAGCGGAGCACAAAACAAGTCACTTTTGTTTGTGCCCCCCTGATGATGAAGTGAAAACCTTGAAACCGGTCTTTTTCCAGAGAAAGGGTAGAGGTATTATTCACAATTTATGGTAAGCAGCATAAAAGCTACATTAATTCAGATGTAATATGGTCTAAAAGTTAATCAACCAGGAATTTAACCTGGGGCGCCCGCTTGCTTAGCGTAAATGCTAATCGCTAGAACCACGGCCGCCGACTCTTTTTGTAAACACATACTATTACACCGTTTCCTTATCGGGGTAGGCAGAGAGGACAGTGCCATACTTTCCTTACTCGACAACATCCTTAGCCTCTTTCACATCTATACATATTCTCATATAACCTCTTCGATTCCTTTGACTTTCTGATTTTCCACCCTTCTTCTTTCAGAATATCACTCACTTGATCCAACCATACTTTCCTTGATCTTTCTTTCATACGCCTTCAATTCTCATCTGCACTGTTTTGTTAATCTCTCTTCATTTATTCATTCTATATTCCCAAACCATCAGAACCTATTCTTACTCATCTTACTTACCACAACATCACAATCATTCCTTATCATTTCATTCCGTATTCTGTCATACATTGTCACTCCGTGTATTCTACTCAATGTGCTCATTTCTACAGCATTTATTCAGCTCTTCTCAGTCTTTTTCCACGTCAATTTGAACAATTTAAACATAAATCGACCAATTTGTTCCCCGGTTGCTGCCGGTCGACCAGAAAGAGCATCAGGTCAACATCTGCCAAAATCTTGGTCAACAGGCCAATGACGACAAAACTTTCATTTCAAGGATAATCACGTTGAAAAGTTGAAGCTTAACCCTGAGAGATCGGCGCACTGCTATAGCAGTGGAAGAAATTTGTTCTACCCTTGTATTCTAAATGAATATCATTCATTTAGAATACAAGGGTACATATTCTAAAATATATTTATGTTGTAAAAATATTTTTTTTTTGTTTTTTTGTTGTTTAAAATAAATATTTATTACGAACGTCTGAATCGTAAATATATCTCAGCACTAGATAGACAATTATATTTTTTTCTCGTAGCGCTCTCAGGGTTAAGGGACGACGTTTTGAGACCGTAGAAGATATTGCAATTTGAAATCGCAGGCGGTGTTTGACCAGCTTAACAAATAAGACTTTTTAGAGGCTTTTGCAGCATGGCAGAAGTGCTAGATTTGCTGTATTAATGTAGGAGACTATTTTGAAGGCGATGCAGCCCTAAATGTAATTATTTAATAATAAAGATGTTATATTATTTATAGTTAAGGCATTAACATTGTGGAGGTTTAAAGACATTGTAATTTGTTTTATCAAACACTGTTTATTCCACTTTGTGTAACGGTATAACCCTACCGGTTTCAAAGTTTTCCACTCATCATCAAAGGAGCACAAACAAGACTGAATTCTTTTCGAATTGGTACCGAGATACACGCTTCTAACGGTAAAAATTCGGGTTAAGGACTGGGGGTGGAGGGAGGGATAAGACAATCTCAGCGAGCAGCGGAGAGATTCTTGGTATATATGTGTTTACCAGATGTTCCCCTCGATTCACTGACTTTGAAATTTCTAGAGCTTCTAATCTGTCAAATTTACGAGTATTTCCGTTACTACGGATATGGTACCAGTTCAAGCAGAATTCAGTCTTGTTTATGCTCCCCTAATGATGAGGTGAAAGCCTTGAAACCGGTAGGGTTATACCGTTACAAAAAAGTGGAATAAACAGTGTTTGATAAAACAAATTATAAAGATGTTATTATTGCCGATCCAGTTTTATATTGATAAAAAACACGCAAAACAAACAATTTGAGTGTAAGGATACGAATTTAGTGATCTTTACCTACCTAAACATCTCATAACAACACCAGTCTAGTGTGTTTCTTACGCTTTTCACTCGCCAGAAGACAGTATCATTTGCTTATAAATCATATTTTATATTCGATTAAAAATGATAATTTTAATATCATTGTAACGTGAATCTCATGTCACCTTGGTATCGAGGGTGACTAAAAGTCTGATTATATTACTAAACTGGGAACAGTTTCAGGAATAACACTACAAAACTTTAAAATACCATTGTTCTATATGTCGAATCGATTATGGTACGTTAGTGGGAACATCATTGAGAGTAAATTCAAAACATTGTACACTAGTACGCTGGAATTCAACAGGTAATTCCTTCTGAACCTTGGTGGCATCAGAAAAAAAATTTCAAATTATTTATATCTTGCATCTGAATGCGAATAGGTCATTATTTGATCGCTTAGCATTTGGTAAAGTCCTGGATAACCCTATATGCGGCTGTGGTCCGGCAGAGTATCATCCCTCTATGACGTACTTGTTAACAGTTCGAAGCATTCCTCCTATCGCAACATGTACAAGCATTCCTCCTATCGCAAAATGTGCAATCAATCTCCTTGCTAAAATTACTCACTGTTCCCCCTCAATATTACGCAAATTTTGTCCCTTAATTATACAAATGTTTTAACCATTTTTTTCTAAATTTATTTCCGATAGTGACCATTTCAATTTGACAATTTTTAATTAATCATACAAATGGCACAATACACTCTCAGCAGGGCGAATTGCCTAAACCAGACGTGGCCAACCCGCGACACGCCAGGGTGTTTTATGCAATCCGTGAGCCGTTTTTTTTAATAAATAATGAAAGAAATTGAAATAAGACATAATTGTTTAATAATAGCGACACACTATAGATTCCGACTCGTAGAAGAAGATTTATATCAAAATAAAAAAAATCTTATTTAAATGTCACCCAAAATGATAGTAACATGATATTATATATAGACAATAAATAAAAAGAAAATGCAACATACTATGCGTATCCAGAAAGTAAGTGTACTGAGGCTCTCACGACCAGATGGATTTTATTTTCGACATGTTGGCTACACTTCCGTGTAGCCTGACCCTTCCCCTCCGCAACGAGACCGGTTCGAGGTCAGTACGTTGAGAAGTGTCGACGCGACAACACGTTTCGTGAAAAATGTAAATCCAATCTCCCGCCAAGTGCGAAATACGCGGCGTCATCCGTTATCTCGTTTGGAAGGGAAAACCTCCGGTTGAGGTTTATAATGAGGTGGAAACTGCATATGGTGATAAAGCTATGAATCGTACGAGTGTGTACAAGTGGTGTCGCGAGTTTAAAAACGGTCGTACGTCTGTGCATGATGATCAGAGGAGCGGAAGACCTTCAATTGTGACTGACGAAATTGTTTTGGGACTGTCAAGGCATAATTTTAATT
This sequence comes from Odontocerum albicorne, assembly GCA_949825065.1. Classification (NCBI taxonomy): domain Eukaryota; kingdom Metazoa; phylum Arthropoda; class Insecta; order Trichoptera; family Odontoceridae; genus Odontocerum; species Odontocerum albicorne. The sequence continues at coordinate 5,094,047 of OX463845.1, forward strand.
GAATATATGCCTCAAGGGGAGACCACCAACTCTGCAAGATACTGTGAGACCCTAAAAAAAATGCGAAGGGTCATTCAGAATAAGAGGAGAAGCATGCTGACAAAGGGAGTCTGCCTGCTGTACGACAATGCCAGACCACACACGGCCAACGCCACGAAGGAACTGCTCGCCTCGTTTAAATGGGATGTCCTGAACCATCCCGCGCATTCCCCTGACCTAGCACCTTCAGATTACTATATCTTTACCTCCCTGAAGCTGCACATGGGTGATAAAAGGTTTTCAACCGACGAGGAGGTAAAGGAGGAGGTGGAGAAGTGGACGGAGGGGCTGGCGGGAAACTACTTCGAGGAAAGCATCAAAAAGTTGATACCCCGCTTCACCACCTGCATTGAGAGGAATGGCGACTATGTCGAAAAATAGCTTACATATGTACTACGGTAACCACGTATTTTTTTTGTTTAAATAAAAAAAAATTGTAACCTACAAAAATTCAGTACACTTACTTTCTGGATATGCCTCGTAGATACATATTTATTTTTACGTGTAATAGGTATTCAAAATAATAGTAATATTTATTTATTTAAGTAATATGATACACTAAGATCGAGTATATCTAAAATATCCCTTGTTTTGTAGTAGCATAGTAGCACGCCGAGGGTATCTTGACACAGTGATCTTGTGATGATAGTGATAGGGCTTTGTAGCAGCCTATTAGTAAGCCGAGGGTATACTTGACACAGTGCTCTTATGATGATAGTGATAGGGCTTTGTAGCAGCCTATTAGCAAGCCGAGGGTATACTTGACACAGTGCTCTTGCGATGATAGTGATAGGGCTTTGTAGAAGCCTATTAGTAAGCCGAGGGTATACTTGACACAGTGCTCTTGGGATGATAGTGATAGGGCTTTGTAGCAGCCTATTAGCAAGCCGAGAGTATACTTGAAACAGTGCTCTTGGGATGATTGTGATAGGGTTTTGTAGCAGCCTATTAGCAAGCCTAGGGTATACTTGCCACAGTGCTCTTGTGATGATAGTGATAGGGCTTTGTAGCAGCCTATTAGCAAGCCGAGGGTATACTTGACACAGTGCTCTTGTGATGATAGTGATAGGGTCACAAAAAATACAAAACAGCGCTATATAAATCAAAATAAATCGGACAACGTTACCGTGTTTCCAGACATTCAAATTTCGATATGAATATTAATTTTTTTTAAATATTTTATAAGACCGCGAGCCTTTACCCGATACCGGTTTTGACACGCGACTCAAAAAGTTTGAACCCCCCTGGCCTAAACCAAAAAAATATATATAAAATATTTGGATCTTAACGAGCATAATTATCAACTAGATTGTTCAGTTTAGCTCAACGTTTACATACAGTCTGTATACTATCTATGGATCAGGTCCAATTGAAGAGTTGACTCAAGACACCTTAACAGGTCTTGGCGACCTCGCACCGTCACCAGCAGGCGCATTCCAGGAAATTGCTCCCGCCCAGAGTACCATCATAGGTCAACAATTAACCCCCATTGACTGCTGACCTCCGCAGCCGTGACCAATTCGACATACTTGCCGAAGACATTTTCACCTAAAACCCACGCTCATGGTTAGCTGTAATAAATATCTATCGCGGAGACGGGACCTTCAATCAGACGCGGATCGTTTCTGTTTTAATAGTTTGGTAATAGACTCTGACCAAGTAATTAGGCAATGGATAGCTAATAGTTGTGAAGCATCACATAACATATACCATATAATACGTCAAAGATGTATAATTATAGATTTTATATTTATTCATTTCTCTAGTAATATCGAGTGACTTAAGATGGAAACATTATTATGTAACATTTCGTCGACGGCCGTAGTTTAACCTTAAACATTCACACTAAGCAATTGGGCTTAATTCCTAAGGCTAAGGCCACACCAAAGTGCTTCGCTAGGTACTACGTGAATAATAGACTAGGTGACTTCATGCTTGGCCACACCAAAGTGCATCGCACAAATTCATTTCAAATTTGGGAGCGGTTGAGTCAACAAACGATGCCACTCTCAAAACTAACCAATTTCATTACAACTTACCTTATCTTTATTTACTTCCTGTGCAACTTCATTCCAAAGTGATTTTACCACAGGTACATTTTTTGTATAATTTACTCGATGGGTTCCACAAAGGCTCGCTTTTATACACAACTGTTATTAAAACTTCCGCCATCTTGTAAAATCACTTGGTGACATAATAAAATTAACCAACACGTCTGTTCGCTAGGAGACTCACTAGGTGATTAATCGTCATGTAGCGTGGCGCGAAGCGTGCATTGTGGGCATTGCGAAAGTATGCGGTGCGTTGGTTCGCTATGATATGCCGCCTAGCTCGCAACGTAGCTCTAAGCACGAAGTGTGGCTCCTACCTGTATGGCTGAGGCCTACCGGATCCAATTCTGAAATAATTTTACTCTTTAACCATATTACATATGAATTCGTGTTTCTGTAGTTTATATGCTACTTATTATAAATTAATATAGCACTACTAAACATAAAAAAGTAGCGCTGTTTTAAAGTGGCTGACGAAAGACTGCGGCAGATTGTATTGTATTACACTTTCGTTGTATGTACAACCTGACGATCTTATTGCCATGTGTTAATATTTTCCAACTAAACAGAAAGTTGTGAAAAAGGCCGATAAAGATGGAGCCTTGAAACCGATAAAGAACTTAAATAAAACAGTGGTGAATAAAACAAGTGTTTAATTTATTTTATTAAACTTTTATAAACATGGCACCAAAAAGTAAAACAAACGTCTTTTCTAAGATTCAAGAAATATTATACATTTCTTAATTTATCGAAAATTATGGACATAAACTCCATACTTTATCGAAAATTATAGACATAAACTCCATATTATATCGAAAATTATAGACATAAACTCCATATTCTATAGAAAATTATAGACATAAACTCCATATTCTATCGAAAATTATAGACATAAACTCCATATTCTATCGAAAATTATAGACATAAACTCCATATTCTATCGAAAATTATAGACATAAACTCCATATTCTATCGAAAATTATAGACATAAACTCCATATTCTATCGAAAATTATAGACATAAACTCCATATTCTATCGAAAATTATAGACATAAACTCCATATTCTATCGAAAATTATAGACATAAACTCCATATTCTATCGAAAATTATAGACATAAACTCCATATTCTATCGAAAATTATAGACATAAACTCCATATTCTATCGAAAATTATAGACATAAACTCCATATTCTATCGAAAATTATAGACATAAACTCCATATTCTATCGAAAATTATAGACATAAACTCCATATTCTATCGAAAATTATAGACATAAACTCCATATTCTATAGAAAATTATAGACATAAACTCCATATTCTATCGAAAATTATAGACATAAACTCCATATTCTATCGAAAATTATAGACATAAACTCCATATTCTATCGAAAATTATAGACATAAACTCCATATTCTATCGAAAATTATAGACATAAACTCCATATTCTATCGAAAATTATAGACATAAACTCCATATTCTATCGAAAATTATAGACATAAACTCCATATTCTATCGAAAATTATAGACATAAACTCCATATTCTATCGAAAATTATAGACATAAACTCCATATTCTATCGAAAATTATAGACATAAACTCCATATTCTATCGAAAATTATAGACATAAACTCCATATTCTATCGAAAATTATAGACATAAACTCCATATTCTATCGAAAATTATAGACATAAACTCCATACTCTATCGAAAATTATAGGCTAAGTTCTATCGAAAATTGTAGACTTTTAGAATCGACTGAAAACACTTTTAATTTCTAGTCAGTAATATAACGTGTTTCATTCCTCGTTTACCTTTCCTCTCCACCATCCCTTCCTTTTCCTTTGATTGATGATATCTCACTTTTACTTTTATTATGTACCAGTATTTTTTTAAAAGAATATGTATGACCGAAATCAAAGGTATCCATATTCCCTCGAACACTAGGCGGAAAAAGTGCCAGTGTCGTTCGAGGGGAGTAGCACAACGCGGGATTCGAACCGACGACCTTCCGGACGGAAGTCCAGTGCATTACAGCGCGGCCATGCACCTCATAGTATATGTTCATAAATTCCATGAAGATGAATAATAATTTTAATATTTTTTGCGACCATTCAACATACTTTATTTACTGTTTTCTGGTTGATTGGAAGAGCTTGTCACCTGGCAATAAGCCCACTAGGCTGTTTTTGCAATGAAGTGTTTAAAAATAAATTAAGAGTATTATGTGACTTACAAATATAGATTTCAAAGTGTGCGTCTAGGCAATTAATTCGTAGGGCACCGCGAGATATTCGGAGAAAAAAATATTACATGTAGTATTTTTAATTGTGTATCATATATAGTATGAAACTAGAAGAGGTTTGGATATCAGTAAAGGATGAAATAACTGTCCCGCGATTCTAGAAGCATTAAGTTTATATGTACCCAATAAATATAGCCGTGCAAGGAATCACCCTCTGTTCTACAATACATACCAACTTACCGAACGAATATCATGGCTTAACACTCAGTCACGCGTGGTATAGAGATATTGAACCAACTAACTGAATGACACTGTTGATATACGAGTATACTCGGTACCGCCTAGCAGTATGAGAAGAATCCTGGCTGATATTCTTCGTAACGAATAAGCTAACTCTAGAAGCAGACCCTCTTTGTGTAACATGAGAAATCTGTGCAAAGTGGATAAAAAAATATAATTTGCTATGTGCTAAAGTTCAACGATTTCTGGTTCCATTTGCAACGACTAAAGTCTGCGAAGCTGGGTTTTTTATAGGAACAGTAGCTGTAATAAAAACCAAATATCGCTCAAAAATCAACGTGGAAATGAGGGCAGATGTGTCTTGTAATACTCCAAGATTAGACAATGTTGTTAACAATAAGCTCTCCAAGTTTTTTTGGTCGCCGTGAAAAAATATTTATACATACTCGTATATGATTTACTAAGGGCACAGTAAAACGATCGATAAGGGCGCCATGAAATCTAAACGAGAACCTTCAATCGAATTCCGAATAGATTGAAAAGAATGACTTGATCATTTATCCTTTACCTCAGTTTTATGCTTCCATAAAAGTCTTAAGTCTTGACATTTTCCTCTTGACGTTTTCCTCTTTCAAATATCATTCACTTGATCGAATTATACGTGTATATTCCTTAGTCTTCCTTTACAATGCCGTCCATTCATATTTACACTACGTATTTGTTTTGTTGGTCTTCCTTCATTCATTCGATCTACATGCCCAAACCATCTTAAAGTGATTTTCATCATCTTATTCAAAACACATCAACCTTAAGTTCACATATATCCCTAATTACTTTGTTCCGTATACTGTCACATTTTCTCCTCGTGTATTATTCTCAGTGCGCACGTTTCTACAGCAATTATTCAGCTCCTATCAGTTTTTTTCCACGTTCACGTCTCACTCCTATACATCAAAGTTGGCACCAAAATACTATTGTAGACTTATCTTATCAGAATCTTATCAGATTTTGATACTGACCGATTCAAGTGCATATTTTATTGTCCCATTGACTTTGTTTCCTAACGCTACACGCCGTTCGATATTCCTCTAACTCATATCAGTATTTTTTCTATGCCATTTAACACACACCCATCAAAGTTAGTTATATAGTTCGGAAATTCTAGGATGAGTCCTGTGACAGCTCATAAATTTGCCCCAATACAACCTTATGTAATGTATTTACCTAAATAACTTGCTATTTATTAGAATTGAGGCTTATATTAAAGTTGATAAAATAATTATAATTACTGAGCATCGTTACAAGGTTGTATTGGGGTAAATTTGTGAGCTGTCACAGGACTCATCCTACATTTTCTGAACTATAAAACACTATATTTTCCTAGATTTTGATACAATTTGGTTTGATACATTTTTATACAATTTGTATACGAGTATAATATGTTTTAGCACATTACACACCGTTCGATATCCCTCTTAAGAGAGGTATTCTATTCGGGAAATTTGAAAAAATATTTTTTTTGCATATTCTTAAAGTTTAGACCTTTAAGAATATGTTCTCAAAAGGATGTTTTAAAATTCTCAATATTTACGAAGTTATAGCTATAAATGGAACAGTAATTACGCCGCACCGGAATGACTCGGACAGTAATCTCAAAACTTTAAACGCGTTATTCTCGAAACTACTTTTTTCGACCTGGTCGACATAAAATCTCAAGTTTTATCCAATTGATTGCCTTTAAATTTGTTATGAAACTTTAATAAATATTTTTACATCGTTCTTACCTTGGAAAATTTTAAAATACTTTTTTTGCTATTTTATTTTTAAATTAAAAAATTTGAAAAAAGGATATAAAATTGAAATTTTTTTTTCTTTGGTACCAACAATAACTACATTATTTATTATCACGAAACTGTGTATAATTTTTTATTCAAATTTACGAAAGGGTTCCAATCATGTCGAGCAGCCCTTCTTTTTTTACGACAAAATATAACAGCTGATAACATCTTGAATTTAATTTTTTTTGTACATTCTCAAATCATCAATAAATAAACTGTAAAAAATGCATAGGAAAAATATTTTTTGTTTTTTTTTATTTAGTCGGAAAAAACGCCCGAAATTCAAATAGCAGTTTTTATTATGTATCCTTTATTTTGCACTTTTTGTATATTCGTCTAATTGAGAAAAGTTATCCGATCTCTGCTCCAGATTGCGGAGGTGGGGCCTATACTCGCTCCATAGATATTATTACTACATCGGCGTTTCTGGAACATTTTTCCAGGCGTATGGACTGGCCCGGTTAGTAACTGAATCTTGACTGCTGTCTGATATTCCAGTGAATATTCTATATCTGGAACGGCAGGTAGGCAGTAGCCAGTAGCGGATCTGACAGGAAAGAGATCAAGGACTGAAGAAATACTCGGAAATTTTGTTAATATTTAATTATATCACGTTGTAGATATGCGTCAGTTCTTCAGCGTTGGTTAAGCTTAAGAAAACAGAGATATTTTCGATAGAGTAAGGGATTTATGATTAATACTAAGACTTAAACAGTATTTTTCAAGACATATTTAAAAAAATTAAATTCTGGTGTTGTGTGTCTATTATTCTACTGTTTTTTTTTTTAGTTTATGGTATTTCTCTGTTTCTTCCTGAATTTGGACTCTTCTTTTCTTTTATATCGCTACTCTGACAGTGAATCTGTGTTTGTATTTATCGTGTGTGTGCGTTTATATTTTTTTAACAATGTTTGTACATATTTATTGTTTTTTATTATTGTATCAACTACTTATTTCTGCACTTAACATGTACAAGGGTGTGGGCTGAAAAACACTGGCATCCTCGTGGGTGAGTTTATCTTCCTATTGGTGGGGTCTACTATCTTTACTATGATAGTGAATCTGTGTTTGTATTTATACCTGTGAGTGCGTTTATATTTTTTTAACAATGTTTGTACATATTTATTGTATCAACTGTTTATTTCTGCACTTATACAAAGGTGAAAAACATCTGGCGTCTTCGTGTGTGAGTTCATCCTCATACTGGTGGGGTCTATATTGTTGGGAGGGTGGTATAGAATGAGCCACGATCTTTTGATATCTTACAAATCTATTTTTCTTTTACCTTAACGTACAATTACATGTGTGATTAAATGTATAAATTAACATAATACATTATTATCAATAAACGTATTGTTTATTTATTTCGGTAGTTGATACAAAATTATAGCAATTAATACATTTAAAAAAAAAACGAACTAGAAGATAGTATAATAATTTATATAGATTAAGTAAGACAGTATAAAGTGGACCGAAAAAAATTAAAGAATTTTTAAACGAGCGTGCATGTGATTGTATGTAACACGAGTAAAAATCGAAAATTTTAAAATTAGAGAGTAATATTAAAAATATATATAACAGGTTGAAGACTTTATTGTGTTACCCAAGGATTTTCCAAAAATATGCTGTACGTGTTTAATAAAATTACAAATAAACAGCACCGTAAATGCAGCAGATCCGGCTCGAAGGACCACTTTGTACAGCACCGGTACAAATACTGTAAAATAGGTGGTCTGCCGCTCATTACTCAGAGTCGAAGAGATTCCTCTTAAGCAGGTAGAAGTTGGTCGTAAGTAAAAATACAGTAGACGTTCCAGAAACTGAGAATATACTTTTACTACTACTATACGAGGTATTTTACTAATGATCAATTTACAACTTGCGCGTTTTACTGCGCAATGAATCTTTTGTCAGTGATTTATGGAGTACCTTTTCCACTATTGTGTCATATGTGTGATTGTGTTGTTTATCTATGTATACTTATATTAAGTATTTTGTGTACATTTTCTAGAATAATTTTTTTTAATGTGTCTCTGTTTTTTATCACATAACAAGAATATATTTTTGAACGAACGAATACGGTGTCTTTTAATAATAATCAATTTTTGAACGAACGAATGCGGTGTATTTTAATTATAATCAATTTTTGACGACGACAATACGTTGTCTTTTTACTAATAATCAGTTTGTGACTTGATCATTTTTCGTTCCTTATGTGCAGCGAATCGCTTATCGTAAGCTCCTATATCCGCCCGTGCATGCGGTCATGGCTTGCGAAAATTTTCTTTTGCTTTTGGTAATATGTCAATATCTGAAGTGGTAGTATGTCAATAACGAAATATGTCAATATCCTAAGCAGTCCCGTTCAAAAGAGTTACGGCCCTTCCAACAGGCATAGGGGCTGGAAAGCCCGTTCTTGCGTATGTGATTGAGAACTGTGATTGAGTGATTATTAGGAACATTTAATGTTAATCTTTGTAGTAATGCTGGGCAGCTCACAATTCTTACCTATACCAGGTTGACCACCTATACCAGGAGACGCAGATCTCTTCTATATGAGTGAGTTTGGTGTCTATCCATGGCTTTATCTGAGTAGGATAAAGCCATAGATAGACACCAAACTCACTCATATAGAGATATCGTTGATATTTTTTTTTCGTTCTCCACCATAAGTGAGCTCTGCGCCCCCACCAGGCTCCAAATGCAAGCATTGCTTTCTAGTTTGCTACGGATCAATGAATCAAACAGCGTTTTGAGCACCATTTGGTTTTCAAACGACTTAAGAGATTCTAGAGTTTCTAGACAAATCCTAGAGTTTTATAAGTTGAATTGCACATAAGTTCTAACATATGTGAGGACCAAATGCGAGATTGCTGTAGAACAAGATCCCAGATTTTTAATATTGTGTGTGTGGGGTATATATTCTAGTATATATCTATGAAAATTTAGCACGTTTGAGCGATAATATGACATAATTTTGCACTTGGATGCATTGAAATATAATTTATTATTGTGACTCCACTCACAAACGTTTTTGAGATCTGACTGTAGGTCTAAGTAGTCAGCTATGACATGCGGATGTTGAAGAGGCTAAGAAAGTTTATCGAGATATGAAAGACTAACGTTCTGTTGTATCTTCCTACCCCGACAGCTTTAAGGCCTATGTATGTTTTTAGTAACGTATATCTTCCGTAAAGCGAGGTATGGGCGTATTTAGACTTCAGCTGTCGATCTACTGCATGCTCCACCAGAAGTGTTTACTTTGTAAGATAATGTAAATATATATTAATACATTTAATACAATATTGCGTACAATTGTGTATTTCAGTAATTGAAACGGAATCAGCGCGCTGTACTGGAGTGCACTCGTATCAGAGCTATTCCTGAGCACTGTTCCCATTAGCCTTGTAAACAATGCTGTTCAATGTTCCGCCTACTATCGTAATAACATCGCTCCGCACTCGCTCCGGAATCCATCATGGAACGGTTCCATAAATCGTCGTGTAAATCGCAAACTGCATCAGCTCAAGTTAACACTTCGTATCCCAATCCCGTGTTTTAATTAGATTTGCAATGTTACGTGTTTTCACGTGATTGATACATCTAAAAAAGGACTGACATCTAGCAAATATTTCAACCTTTAAACGGTAATATCCTGATTTATAATTCTAACATGGACAATACCGTATATAATGAAAAAATGTATGAGTTAATATATGATGGAGATTTTAACATTCATACGATGGAGATTTTAACATTCATATGATGGACATTTTAACATTCATGATGGAGATTTTAACATTCATATGATGGAGGTTTTAACATTCATATGATGGAGATTTTAACATTCATTTTAACATTCATATGATGGACATTTTAACATTCATGATGGAGATTTTAACATTCATATGATGGAGATTTTAACATTCATATGATGGAGATTTTAACATTCATTTTGACATTCATATGATGGATATTTTAACATTCATTTTAAAATTCATATGATGGACATTTTGACATTCATTTTAAAATTCATATGATGGAGATTTTAACGTTCGAGATTCCGTGCGGAAGGTCACCAGTTCGAACTTCGCGCTGTGCTACTTCTCTCGAATGACACAGGCATTTTTTCCCTTCTAATATTCGGGGGGGTATAAGGATATCTATGACTTTGGTCATATTTATTATTTAAAAAAAAAACAGTGTGAAATGAATTGTCAGATTCTTGAAAATTTTTATATATGTATCTGGATGCCAACTAGAGTTTCCGGGTGCAAATATAATAATGAATTTGCAATATCCTTCCAAATAGTTATCCAAGAATGTGTTACAGACATCAACAGTAAGATGAAGGAGAAGCGATTGATATGGTATGGGCACGTTGGACGCAGAGCACCCGATCACATTGTGAACCAGGCAATCTCCATGGATCTTCCTCGAATAACAACCAGAGGATGACCAAAGAATTCATGGGTGGTGCAAAAAGATAACCTGATGCAGAGGCACGGCCTGGGGGACGTAGACCGGGACAGAAGAGTATACAACCTGAGAGCGAGGAGAGCTGACCCCAACAGTCTTCGCAGGAGAAGAAAAATCCAAGAATGTGTAACATGTATTGAAGGAGAATTTTGGCAGAATTACCACGATAAACTTACTTATTCAAATATTTCAAACAAATATACAAAGTTTAATTACAATATTACTAATTGATATAGTAATTTAATAAAACCATTTTGGTAAGCCCTTCACAAAAATTAGAATTCATCAAAAACACACCGGGCACTGTTAAAGGTTGTTTTCACTTTGATGGGCTCGTATAAAGCGACTTAGCAAGAAAACGATTTTAAATAAATCTTAAATTTCATTTTCGGCCTTTGTATTGTTTTGCACGAATTCAACAGATGTGATATGTAAGACCAAAAAATCGTCCGGTGATCGAATTTCATGATCAGCGAACAATCAATCAGGGACAATTTTTTTATTCAGCGAACACTCAGGGGCAATTTTTTTATTCAACGAACAATCAAGGACACACACATTTTTATTCTATATACCATCACGCCGTCTCACTATCGAGGTAGGCAGAAAGGAAAGAGCGCCAGTCTTATCGCCGATAAACGTCTTTAGCATCTTCTACTCGTATGTCCAATAATCTTCTCATACAGCTCCCAGATTTCTCTGACTTTTTACATTTCCTTCTTTTAAAGCATCATGCACTTGTTCTAACCAATCTTTCCTTGGTTTACCTCTATCACGTCTTCCACTCATATTTGCAATGTTTAATCAATATATAATACAGCTTTGCAAGTAATCAAACATTTTCACACAAAAATGAAATATGCTACGCTTTCGAAATGTCGACTATCATCAGGTTCACTGCTGAAAACGCCAATAAGTGTTTATACAAACTTTTGCTAGGTGCTCGAAATGTCTAGCTTCGTTCTATTCCCAATTCTTTGGTTGAATTAAAAAACGAGTTAGTCCAGGATAGCCCTGGACTAGGGTACTGTACTGATAGGGTTTACAAGCCTAGCCTGTTTTGTCTGAATCCCGTTAGAATTCGTGATTTTAAGAAAGATCCAGTTTGGTTTTCAGTTAAGACATTTTCTACTCTATTCTGGTTGGTTGGAAGAGATTCCCACCTGAAAAAGTCCACACGGTTGTACTGTATACACCGAAATAATAATAATACACTACACCTAAAGCCGAATGTGGTAATATTACATATCGAAAGATCTATATAGGTTTCTTTGTAGTTCGTCCTCCCTTGATAAGTTTTTTTACAGTTTTCTTGAAAAATATATTTTTATGATCATATTTAAATACGGTTAAGTAACATACTTGATCCGATTGCCACAACCACAAGAGTCCTGTCGTTATTCTCAACTTTTGTATATTTATTTTATATTTTTTTTAATCTGTCAATAATAGTAAGTGGGCCCGACACATGACAGACGGGCCACTGCGTGGTGACGAGTTACCTTTACAGAATGGTTATTGAGGAAAATCCCAGCTGCGAGTGTGGTCTGGATGATGAAACTATAGATCATGTATTTTTCGGTTGTCCTTTGTGAGACAGATTTGATTTACAAAACACCATATCTTTACCGCGTCTAATGAATGTTGCGTTTCTTCTTTCTTCAAAGAACTTTTCCTCTTATCGATTGTTAATTTTTTTAAGCTTAATTAGTTAAAACTTTAATATCATGAGAATGAAAAAGATGGAAGTGTATGTCATGTGTCGTTTGCGGACGGGACACTGCGTGGTGGCTAGTCACCTTTACAGAATGGGTATTGAGGAAAATTCCAGCTGCGAGTGTGGTCTGGATGATGAAACTATAGAACATGTATTTTTCGATTGTCCTTTGCGAGACAGATTTGATTTACAAAACACCATATCTTAACCGCGTCTAATGAATGTTGCGTTTCTTCTTTCTTCGAAGAACTTTTCCACTTATCGATTGTTAAATTTTTTAAACTTAATCAGTCAAAACTTTAAATTGTCTAGAATTATCATTTTTCAACATTGGCTTAATTATATTGGCTAATATAAATGCATAGAGACTTTAATGTGGTGGCACATATCCTATAGTTCAGAAAATGTAGGATGAGTCCTGTGACAGCTCACAAATTTGCCCCAATACAACCTTGTAAGGATGTTCAGTAACTTTAATTATTTTATCAACTTTAATATACGAGTAAGCCTCAATTCTAATAAATAGCAAGTTATTTAGGTAAATACATTACATAAGGTTGTATTGGGGCAAATTTGTAAGCTGTCACAGGACTCATCCTAGAATTTCCGAACTATAGTTAGAGTGGATTGCCTATTAAATAAATGTTAGTGGGTTTGATTTCCGAGCTAGAGCACTAGTTTTTAGAGCACGAGGAGAGTTTGCTCTCTAAATGGCATTGTACAGGGTGGCGCAGAAGAAACGCATGTTTTTAGAATGGCTAGTATTTTGCAAAGAGAGGAAACGCATGTTTTTCATTTAAGCATAACATTGTTTATTTTCAAGATTTTTTTTATCAATACAGGTAAATTAAGTAATAATATTGCACCTTTAAATTAATTGTGAAAAATAATGTCAGGCAAGTGTTGCCCTTCTTCGCGGTCACATATCTGCAGACTCTCTTGAAAGTTATGCATCACTCTCACAAACATTTCTTCGTTTTCTTGACGAATAGAAACTTTCAGTGGGCGAAGAAGGGCAACACTTGCCTGACATTATTTTTCATAATTAATTTAAAGGTGCAATATTATTACTTCATTTAAATGTATTAATAAAAAAAATCTTGAAAATAAACAATGTTATGCTTAAATGAAAAACATGTGTTTCCTCTCTTTGCAAAATACTAGCCATTCAAAAAACATGCGTTTCCTCTGCGCCATCATTATTGTTATTCTTATTATCCTGGGTCTGAAAGTAAAGATTTTATCTGTGCATGTCGTAAAGTAAAGATTTTATCTGTGCATGTCATAAAGTAAAGATTTTATCTGCGCATCAGGAAAAGTTTTTATCTGTGCATGTCGGAAATTCTTTATGTCTTTATTCTTTATTTTTTATGTCTTAATGTTTTCTCAATGAAGAATGGTTCCAGATCAGTCGTATATTTGTCACAATTTATTCTTGTTTATCCACATATTGTGATGTTTGGATGTTCCGGGCTTAGCTTAGAGCAGGCAGAAGATGTTGGTCTTTAATTTATGACAACACTTCGGAGAAGGAACAGGAAATACTCCGGAATCCACTGCATCACGTCTCTTTCTAACGGCTCAATGTGTCAAAGACATTATGACTCGGATTTCATTTATTTATTTTATGCCACGCCCAATAAATGAATATTCTATTTCTAGTGAAAAATATGCGTCGAAATCGTTGTCTTTTTTTCTGAGTCTTTTTTACTGACTGGATATATGCATAAATAATATTTATGAAATGTCAGACGAAAGCAATCGACGCCTTAACATAAAAACGCGTTCATATAACATATTGCAATGTGAGAAATTTTTCTATTCAGTGTTTTTTCTTCCTTTCAGGATGTTTCAGGTTTCTCAAAGTTTTTCAGGAAGTTGATTTTTTTTAGAATGGACACAAAGACGATCTCCGTTGCCTGGTGGTAAGACACTTATCTGCCGATCCGGAGGTTGCGGGTTCGATCCCCGCCGGAATCCAGGTTTTTTAAATAGGATTCCAGTCTGGTTAACACTTAGGGCCTATAAAAACATCTTTCTGGTTGGTTGGAAGAGATTGCCACATGGCAATAAACTCGCCAGGTAAAAAAAAAAAAAAAAAAAAAAAAAGATACTCGTGTCCCGTTGTTAAAGCTGAAAATCTCAATGTTAGGCTTGATAAAAAGACATTTTCGAATTTTGTCAAACTCAATAAAATATTTAATGATTTTACATTCCCACAGATTATACAGTCTCCTTATCGCATTGCTGGTAGCGTTATTAATGTAGTTGTTGTTCAAGAGAAATTTTAACCATTAAGAAGAAGTAGGGATGTCTGGTCATTGCCTTCTTTTTAAAATTAATTTTGTTTCTAAGTGTCAATATAAAAAAATCCCATTTAGAAATTAGTCAATATTTAATTTAATTTATTTTTTATTTATTTATTACACATGACAAGAAGTATACATAATTTGCGAAAACACAACAGGTAATTTAATTTGGACATACAATTTTAATGGATCTGGGTTTGTTGTCTACGGAACAGTGTAGTAACAGTGTAATAGGTGCATGGCCACGCGGTAACGCACTGGACTTCCATGCGTAAGGTCGCCGGTTCAAACCCGCGGTGTGTTACTCCCCTCGAATGACACAGGTATTTTTTCCGCCTAGTGATTTATATATACCCCCGCGTCAAAACTAAACATACCCCCGCGTCAAAACTAAACATACCCCCGCGTCAAAACTAAACATACCCCCGCGTCAAAACTAAACGTACCCCCGCGTTAAAACTAAACATACCCCCGCGACGATTAATAAAACACTGATGGCTCAGTGAGAACGACTTCCTCATTCTAATCAATACTCACTCTGGCGGCTGTAAAAACAATAGCGACATTCCTATGGAGACCGAAATAAGAACCTAAACCGAAGTAAATTTGCAATGTAACATGGGATGCTAATGTTTAAACAATTATGAAGTTCGTGCTAGGTTAGGTTAGTATATATTTGGTGTTAACATAAGTTGTGTCCGTTTTTTTCCAAATGAAAAGAACAAGAAGACACAACAAAAAAAATTACAACAAATTTGTCAATAATGTATTCTCCTTCATTATTTACAACTTCTTGCCAACGTTCTACAAGTTTTTCAATGCCTGTGCGATAAAAACAATCCGGTCTTGACTCGAGGAATTCGTCCAACCGTGTCCGCAACTCGACGTCATTATTGAAAGAAATGCCACGCAAATTGTTCGAAAGTGACCGGAAAAGGTGAAAATCGACGGGGCGAGGTCTGGAAAATATGGAGGGTGTGGCGGGACTTCCCAACCAAGCGTTTGAATGACATTTTTCGTAATGTTGGCGATATGAGGGCGGGCATTATCGTGTTGCAGAATAACGCCGTATTGCCGATCCGGCCGTTTTTGTTGAATTGCAGTGTTGAGCCGCTACATTTGCAGAATGTATAGCTCCGCGTTGACTGTCTGATTGCGTTCAAGTATCTCGTAGTGGATGACGCCTTGCCAATCCCACCAGATGCAAATCATCGTCTTGCGCGGATGCAAACCTTGTTTCGCTCTGGGCGTTGCTTGTTGACTATAACTCACCCATTCTTTCCGTTTCTTTATATTCACATAAAGGCACCATTTTTCATCAACAGTTCCCATTGATTTAAGATGGCGGTATACAGTCATGTGACTACAATTCATCTACTCAGCCAATTCAATGGTGGTTAGAAGAGGATCTTTATGAATAATATGGTTTAAGCGGTCCTCATCGAAGTCCACTGGTCGTCCGGAACGCTCCATGTCTTTTAAGTCGAAATGACCGTCTTTGAAACGCAAAAACCATCGACGAGCTGTCCTTTCACTCATAGCGTCTTCACCGTACACTTCGCAAATATCGCGAGCAGCTTTGGCAGCTTTATTCCCTCGATTGAACGCGAACAGAAGGAGGTGTCGAAAATGCTCACTTTCGTCTACTTGACATTTCATTTTGAAGGCTTGTAATAAAATAAAATAATATATGTAACGTAAAAGCAAACACAATATCTTGTAGAGCAGAAATTTTTCTTTCGAATGACGTAACATATAACCTTTACTACTTTGTTTTACATTTGGTTATGTTAATAACTTATGTTAACACCTAATATTTTTCGTGTTCGTGTTAGGTTAGGTATAAATTTTTTTAGGTATAAGTTCGTGTTAGGTTAGGTTAGGTATATCGTTTTTTGGTATAAGTTCGTGTTAGGTTAGGTTAGGTATATCGTTTTTTGGTATAAGTTCGTGTTAGGTTAGGTTAGGTATATCGTTTTTTGGTATAAGTTCGTGTTAGGTTAGGTATATCGTTTTTAGGTTTATGTTCGTGTTAGGTTAGGTTAGGTATATCGTTTTTTGGTATAAGTTCGTGTTAGGTTAGGTATATCGTTTTTTGGTATTAGTTCGTGTTAGGTTAGGTATATCGTTTTTAGGTATATGTTCGTGTTAGGTTAGGTTAGGTATATAGTTTTTAGGTATAAGTTTCAGTTAGGTTAGGTTAGTTTATCGTTTTTTTAAACGCTATACTAGAATATTTATTTTGTTAAAACGAGATTCTTTTAACACTGCAGTTAAGTAATTTTATTCAGGACTGCGAAAATAATTCGTTATACTAATAATTTCGGTATTCGTTATAACGAGATTCAATGTATATTTTATATTTACCTTTTTTTTTATACGAAAATAAACTTATCTATAATGTATTAGTTACTTCTGACCGCTAAGATAGTTTTTTTGAGAATATACCTCTGTCTGACAAGATACAAGCTTTTTAAATTCCTTATTAAAGAGAGCCCTACAAGCGTGTGTGAGCTGCAAGAGGAAGCAGTCGGCCGACGATTTCTCGGAGAGTCCTGTATGTGTCGCGTGATCTTGACACAAGTATAAATATCTCCCGCCCCTTCAAAATGTCCCACCTACTCGCACTTAATTCTTTATTAATTAACAGTCACGTAAATGAATATATTGTCTAAAACTTCTTAAATATTTAGTTCTCATAATAGGGTTCCACATTTTTTTATACTGCCTCCTTTTTTTAAATTGTTATTGGCATAAATCATCTTTTTTACACGATGAAATGTCGTATTAACATTTTGTATACCGATCCTATGTGATAAACTGGATTTGTGTCGAGTCCCGGGTCCGTGTTTTCACGTAATGGATGATGATACGTCTTCTAAAAAAGAACATATAAGTGCCATCTAGCAAATATTTTTGTAAACAATTCAACCTTTAAATTGTCATGATTTTAATTGGATCTTTAAGTGTTAATAAATAAATAATAAAATCCCTGTGCATGTACTCGTACATATACAATGTTTATCCCTTAAAATAAAAATGTGGGGACTGAAATAGTTAGGCGTCATTACCTTATGAGAGAAAGATTTTGTAGACTTTTGTTGTTAGATTATAGTTCAGAAATTCTAGGACAGGTCCTGTGGCCTTTTAAACGTCATGTCTCAAAGGGATGGGGTAAAATCGTTTTTTTTTACAAATCGAATAGTTTTTTTTTATAAATCGAAATATTGTTTTTCTCTAAACTGACGTTTTAATTCCTAATTTCCATTATACTGACTTTCTAATGTATTGTATGATTTGTATATATCTTTAAAAAGGCCAAGATCCACAATGATTTAATACTACTTACGAACATTTAATTTTAGGTATAAAAAAATCGAAAATCCAATTATCGAATACCCCATCCCTAGCCAATGCAGACTAACGTAGTAACTTTTGACTAACGTCACCAAATATTATTTGATTTTAACAAACTGCTACATTTTTGCTAAGTTGTAACAAGATGTATTAATTTGTCATTATTGTTAGTTTTATGTAATATATTTACTTAAGTAACTTGCTATTTATTAGAATCGAGGCTTATATTAAAGTTGAAAAAATAATTAAAATTAATGAACGTCATTACAAGGCTGTATTGGGGCAAATTTGTGAACTGTCACAGGACTCATCCTAGAATTTCCGAAGTATAGTTACCCACAGATAGTTGAGAACAATGCCATGGCTATGTTCATGTTCTATTATTGATTGATTGAATGAATTATATTTATTATGAACGAGCGACGCGTAGTCCATTTATGTTCTCAATAAAATATTTATTTGGCTCAAAATCTTAATCTCCTCTTCTTTACATATACAACACGTAGAAAAAAAAATTGTACACATACACGTATAAACAAAATTGCATGTTTATGTGCTAAATTATATTTTTCAAGCAACAAACATTGCAAATTCTAGTTTTAAACTTACATTTGATTACGAAAAATTATTTCATGCACTTCTGGCTTGTATACTTACTTAGTTATTCTTTTATGATTCATCCTCTTTATATGTACAGAACATTGTACCTAGTGAGACTATCTAAAATGTACAGACCATTGTACTTAGTGAGACTATCTGAAATGGGTCGTTTATCTTGGGTAGAATATGTAAACATTTAAATAAAACACATTGAACTATGAACGCGCCCACATAAACCTAATTGAACTATGAACGCGCTTACGTAAAACAAATTGAACTATTGTACCAGACAGGTACAAAGACTGTAGAAATAAAATAGATCGTTGGTCGCCGCGTAACGCTCGAAGAATCGACGTCGCGAATTCCGTTCCGAAGATTCAGCAGAAGAAGAAGAAGAAGAGCAGGGAGAGATTCCTCTCAGGCAGCTTGATGTAGGGTAGCGGGTCTCAAAGTAAAACACGGTAAAATCGGTATTACTGAGAATGTATTTCAACGAGAAGTGATTGAGAAGTGCTTTACACTGGCTCTAGTTGGGGGTTTTTCTCGGAGTGTCGGTCCAACTTACGGACACCTTACTCCTTCATCGAATAAATGGAACGGACTTGTGAAATTTGAAGGTTATTTGGGTGGTGGTGTGAAAAAGTAAGTTATAAGAGAGGAAAGGATAGAATTCGGTACATATATTAAGGTAATAAATACATATAGGTTACATATTAATATACTTATATTTTGTATGTCACAGGTGTTGATAAATATGAATAAAGAGATGGAAAGGATAGAGATGTATACATATATAAATATAGATATAATAATATATTACGAAGATGGGGGGGGGGGTGAACACTGTGACTTTTAAGATAAATATTTTTTACATAGATAAATATGGGGCTAAAATAAAATACGTATTATGTATGCGCTCTAGGCATAATTCGGCGTCTACCGTTGCGAATAGGTGGTCGGGGGGTTGTGCGAAGAATCTGCTTCGGCCTTGGGTGGATGATATTCGCGTTCGCGTCGTAGTCCGACAGTGAACTGATTAGGGGGTTCGGGTGGCTCGGGAGAGAACTGTAGAACCTCTCGGCCAGAGAGATCGCGTATTCTCGGATGGTGGGGAGATCTAAATCTTCATGAAGCCGTTTGTTGCTGACAAAGTAGGGCGCATCCATAATGATGCGCGTAGCTTTGTTTTGCAACACCTGGAGTTTGCGCATGTGGGTTACGGCCGCGTGGCCCCACACCGGGATGGCGTAAGTCATCTGAGGACGTATGATGGCCTTGTACAAGTTTAACTTGATACGTGGGGACATCCTACTGTGTCTGCCCAGGAGTGGTGTTAGGGCTTTCAGAGTGCCGTACGCCCTCCCGGTTATGATGGTGGTGTGCCTTTTCCAGGACAGCTTCGCGTCGAGAGTGACGCCGAGGTATTTCACCTCGTCGCACCACGGAACGCTCTGGCCGAAAAGTTTGAGTGGGCGGATGAAGTCGAGACGTCTTCTGGAAAAACGGACTGCTGCGCTCTTGGAAGGGTTTATCTTTACCTTCCAGTTTCTACACCAGCGTTCTAAGTTTGGGAGGAATTCTTGAATGCGAGAGTGGGAATCGCAAGAGTGTCTCGAACTCGAGAGAAAAGCCGTATCGTCCGCGTATTGAGCCGTGATAGATCGGCTGTTTTGGAGAGAGGGCATGTCGCTGGTGTATATATTGTAGAGAGTGGGAGAGAGGAGGGCTCCTTGCGGAACCCCCGCTTGTATGGGGCGGTGAGAGGAATTTATACCGCTCACCTTGACGGAAAAGGTACGGTCGCTTAAGAATGAAGCTATGATCTGCACGAGGCGGAGAGAGATTCCGGCCTTGTGCAGTTTGAAGAGCAGTCCGTTGTGCCAGACCGTGTCGAAGGCCTTCGCCACGTCCAGCGACAGGAGGGTTGTTTGTTGTTTACTATTGTAACCAGTCACTATATGTTCTACGACGCGAAGAAGTTGATGAGAGGTCGAGTGTCGCGGTTGAAAACCGTGTTGCGTATCTGGAATTATGTTAAGCGAGGTTATCTCGCTTGTTAGGCGATCGAGAATAAGTCGTTCGAGCACTTTACCTAGGGTAGGCAGTAAGCTGATCGGGCGGTGATTTTCGGGGATCGTGAGTTTTTTACCCGGTTTCGGAATCATTATAACGTCTGCGCATTTGAGAGCTGTAGGGAAGAATCTATGCCTGTAGCAGGCATTGAAGATTGCTGAAATGGCGCAGACGGCTTTATTCGGGAGTTTCTTTAAGGTGAAATTATTTATTGAATCTGGACCGGGAGCTCTCTTATTATGGAGGTCGTGAATAATTTTATGGACTTCTTTCGGGGTGAAGAAGTCCGAAGTTGGGGGAGGTCGTGAGGCGATAATTCGTCGGACCGTTTCGTCAACTGAGGCGGAGTGCGACGGGTTGACGAGGTCTGAGTTTGGGGTAAAAGTGAGGGCGAGTGAGCCCGCAAAGATTTCGGCGCGATCTCGCGCCGAGAAAACTGTGCCGTTTGGGCCCTGCAGAGGGGAGGGCCGTTGAGGGGTTTTACGGAGAGAACGAGTCAGCTTCCACTTTTTGTGTTCCTCGACTTCGAGTGATTCGATAAATTCGCTCCAGCGATCGTTACGATGGCGCTGTAGGTCGAATTTGATCTGTTTCACCAGACGATTGTACAATGTTTTGTACGTGGGGTTGGCGGTGTTCTGCCATAGCTTCCTGATCTTGTTCTTCTCCGCGATTTTTATTTTAATATCGACGGGGAGCGGGGGATCCGGCTTTTGAGGAGGTCTCAATTTTGAGGCTGACTCGAGGGCCGATTTGATGTTGTCGGTGAGATAACTCACCGCTACATCGATGGCCTCGGAGTCAGGAAGAGAGGTCGGCACTCTGATGTTAGATTCGAGAGTGGCCGCGAAATCATCCCAGGAGGTGATATGCCTCCTGAAGGGGAACGGATCCGGAAGGGGGTTGTTATCCGTGAGAGTTAATAAAACCGGGTAGTGATCGGACTGCAACTGCTCTAGCACTAGCAAGTCGCTGTTGAACGGGATGTCATTTTTGATGATGATGTCTAAGACGTCAGCAGAGTCGTTTACTCTTTGGGAGTATCTAGTCGGAGTGGCGGGGGCGTCCACAAAGTAATTTTTGCGGGAGGAGATCTCGGCTAGCGTGCGGCCGTGAGTGTTTTTGACTCGGCTGTGCCAGAGCGGATGTTTGGCGTTGAGATCTCCCGCTACTATAGTGGGAAGATTGTCCGCGAAAAGTGAGTCCAAATCTGACTCGAGAAATGGTAATGTCGGTCGGAGATACACGGACACGAGCTTGAGAGGACCGTGGTTGAGGGTTTGAACCACAACGCTGGTGCTCTCCATGTTGTCCGTGGGGGGAGATGCGGAAAGGCAGTGATCGAGACTCGCCTTTATTATGATAGCTGTGCCGCCTCCTCTGCCTGTGAGGCGGTCATTACGGTAAACATAATAATTACGAAGTGAGTATCGGTGGCTGGGTTTTAAGAAGGATTCGTTAATCATCATCACATCTAGGTTGTGCTCGACGATGAAGTCCTCGATTTCTTGCTTGTTGGTTTTGCAAGTGCCGTTTGCATTCCAGAACGCGACGGTTAGATGGCAGGGTCTGCTGACTCTAGCCATTGTGGGGCACACACATTGCGAGGGCGTTGAAGACTTCGCGGGCCATATTCATGGCCTCGTCGAGGTTCCTCAATACCGCGGATATGTCGGCCTGCGATGGATAGCGCAGATTTGGGGGTGTTACTTGGGGGGGTGGTTGGGCGGAGGGCTGGGGGCGGGCATTTTTCGTAATGCTCGCGTATGAGATCACGGGGGACGCGGCATTCAATACTGGTTTCGCTAGAGGAGGGAACCTCCTGGGGGCTTCTCTGGTTGGCGGGGGCGCGGAGGGGTAGTCCTGTTTGGCATTTCTGCTAAGAGGGTGAGAGGGGCAGGCTCTGTAGTTGGCCGGGTGGTCGCCACCACAGTTGGCGCATCTCGCGGGGGAGTCGTCCGGCTTTTTGCAGTCGGACGTTCTGTGGTTTCGTGCGCATTTAACGCACACGGGAGGGGCATGACAGCTGCCAGCGCTGTGGTAAAACTTTTGGCAGCGGTGACACTGCCCTGCGGATGTATTTTTACGCAACTCCTCCACGGAGATCTTCATATCGAAGATGCTGTGGAGTTCGTTGTAAATTCGGCGTCCTTCAGGGGATTTGGTGAGTTTGACAATCACCAAAGGCAGGACTTTCCGCCTCCGGTCCTTCATCCTGAAGACGTTCAGGACCGGGTAGTCGAGGGATTTCAGTTCGGCGATAATCTCCTCGACTCCGAAGGAGGTGTGGACGCCGCGAAGGACAACGAGGAGGGGTCTCTCGCTGTCTAGTTGGTACGTGTAGTACGGTACCTTGAGACGGCTTGATTCCGTTGCTAGCAGACGGTATCCGTCGACAGACTTCGTCTGTATACGGAGGTCACCGCTGCTCAAAGCCTTCGATGTGAAGGGCATATTGGCAGCGTGGAGCTTCTTTCGAAGCTCCGAATATTTTTCCGCATCCCGCAGAATAATAGGCGGGATGCGTTCCGATTTGGTCGGGAAAGGAGCGGCTTGAGCGGGAGCCGGTGTGGCTGGAGAGACTGAGCCCGGTGGGCTAGGTAGCCTCTGCCTTTTTTTGGCTGTGATAATGTTAGGAGCTGAAAGCTCTTTCGGAGGGCTGTCAGGTGACCTCTTTCGACGAATTGGTACCGTCTGCCAGTCCATGTCGGAATCATCCGGCTGGACAGTTGAAGAGGGGCGAGAAGCTGAAGTGATATTAATTTTGGGGACGGGGGCGGTGGGTACACCGTCCGTGTTTATTTTGGCGGGGGGGGCCGACGGGGGTTTAGGCTTTCCTAAAATGGGCTGGGCGGGGGTGGTCGCCAGCGTTTGTGGGACGGAGAGCGGGGAGACGACTTTGTCGACTTCCGTCTTGTCGCCCACAAATTTAATTGTACCTCGGGTGAGGAGGGTCGAGAGGTAGCTCATGGCTTGCGCGTGGGACTTCTTTCCACGAATTTGTGAGGTAAATTCCTCAAGAGACGTAGGGGCATTTTTGGAGACCGGGGGGTCTTTTACTGGGAGGACCCGCGTAATTTTTCGCTGAGAACCTTTTTTGCGTATGCGCCAGTGTACGGCGTCGGCGCTAGTGGAATGCATTTTAAGAGGAAATTATATAAATAAGAAATTATATAAATAATAAATAAATATAACTCGTGTAGAGGGGAGGGGAGGGAAGAGAAAAGTCCGTTCACTCACCCGATGAGGAGACGTCGGTGAACGTCGTCGGGAGTGACACTCGAGCACCGGTGAAGGCTGGAACTGCGGTGTCGGGGGGCCTTCTTTTTCCCTCCTTCTTAGTGTGATGGAGTCCTGGTGAGGTCTGGGGCTGGGATGTTTGATGTCCTTTCGGGCTGGTGATGCGTTGGAAACACAAACACTGCTGACAAAACACTTTAACTTTGTGACAGCTCAAGGGAAAACTCTCGTCAGCGCTAGCGTGCGCAGAGCGAGCCAAAACCCCGGCTGATGTGACGGTAACGGGCTCCGTTTACTCTTAGGTGGTGAGAGCGTCGGAGAGCGCGGTTATAGGCGACCGTCTAAGTCGGCTGTGAGCGGCCGAATGGTGAGTGCTTTACAAATTGCAGCCCCTTCTATATTAATGGTCAGTCGGCCGTCAGCAGCGCCCATTGTCCGCGAAATACGACAACTTTCGGGGTCCGGGCCATGCTTACGCCGACTGAACCTGGACCTACCCCCGATCGCACCGCTTTGCAAGTTACATATTTCCAACGCGGTCGCGAGTACGATCGGAGTCAAACAGACATATATTTTACATAGGAAATTCTACACATTACTACAACGAATATAGAATTACATGACAGTTATACATATACAGGTATGGAAACAGACAAATACAAGTTCACATCCACCCTATACATATACAGAAACGTTAGAATGAATTATACCACGCACATATTTGCATACATGATATAGCATTTTACATAGACAAACACAGGAACATTAGATTATACAAGAGCAAAGAATAGCATACAAGTTCAATAATACAGATCTACACACAGTGTCTTTTCGTATCACATACACACACACACGGGTGATGGCACACGTCCGATACACTCCCCCCGATGTTACCTCCGTATAGTATCATCTTCGGAGTAACATCTCATGGTCAGCAAGGACGTGTGTTGTCGCATCGCAGAGGCCAATCTCCTCCCGGCGTGGTCTCCCGGTCTCGCCCTCGAAACCACGCGTCTCTCGGTAAGGGCGCCAGCCGCGATCGTCGCCTTGTCTCCGCCGTGCATGTGGTACGCCGATTTCCTGGCAGGTGTGCAGATCTGTCCATTCGTCCGTTAGTTGCGCCAATCATTTGCCGATTCGCGCAATGTACTGTGGTTGCGCAAATTAATCCTCGATTTGCGCAACGTCCTGTGGGGAGAGGTTGGGCGCGTATCCCTGTTGGTGAGTCGCCTCGCCCTCCTCTTCGCGCTCGGATGTCCCGCCCCTTCATGATTATGCTGTCGCAACAGCCTCGTACACGGGTGATCGCCACCCAATATTGCTGGGGCAATCACACTCGTGTAAGAGCCCTCCGGGGTCGTCGGGCGGGCACATGTACGCAGCACGCCATCCGCGTCCAGCCACGGCGTCACTCCCCCCAGTCTGGTTCCAGGTGGGAGACTTTCGCTTCACCGCAGAGCTCTTAGGTCAGCGCGAAAAGTTTCTTTTTGCGCAATCCCAATTAACCTTAGCTCCGCGGTTCGAAGCTCCTCCGTGGTCTGCGCGCCGTTGGTCCTCTGGTATCTAGGGCGGCGGCAGTTTGACACGCACCGTTTCATCCATCCGGTGGTCCGTGTCAATATCGCATTAGTAGCGCAAGTGACACCAACGTGTGACACTTGCGCTTTCACTGTCGAGAGGGCGCGGTCCGGTTTCTGCCGTGACCTCTTTTCTCGCCGTCCCACGCCAAAGCGCGGCGGGCATTGTCGCGCCGCCATTTCTTCCCCAGACGTCGCGCCTTTCTTCCGTATGGCGACGACGCCATCCGTCTTGGCGTGATGTGTCAGCTCGGGTCGCGTATCCTCGTCACGCGACGCCGCATCCTGGCACATCTCGGCGCGCCGCTCCATTCGCGGCGGCGCGTCGTTTTCCTCCAGCATTGCGCAAATCATTCCAAGATTTGCGCAATCTCGGTTTGCACAATGTCCATTTGCGCAAATCTCTGTTGTATTTGCGCAATCTCGGGTTGCGCAAATCTTTGCTTTATTTGCGCAAACCTCGGACGCCCCGCTCTTCTTTGGCTCGGCGACGGCGTTCATTTTGGCGTGATGTGTCAGCTCGGGTCGCGTCTCCTCGTCACGCGACGCTGCATCCTGGCACATCCCGGCGCGTTGCTCATCTGGCGGCGCCGCGTTGCCTTCCTGCATTGCGCAATGCCGACTTGCGCAAATCATTCCAAGATTTGCGCAATCTCGGGTTGCACAATGTCTATTTGTGCAATTCTCGGCTTTATTTGCGCAATCTCGGGTTGCGCAAATCTTTCCTTGATTTGCGCTAACCTCGGACGCCTCGCTCTCCTCTGGCTCGGCGACGGCGTCCTCTCTCTCGGCGTGATGTGTCAGTCCGGGTCGCGCATTGACCTCGCGCTTCGCCGCATCCTGGCACATCTCGGCGCGCCGCTCCATTCGCGGCGACGCGTCGTTGTCTTCCAGCATTGCGCAATGCCGACTCGCGCAAATCATTCCAAGATTTGCGCAATCTCGGGTTGCGCAAATCCTCTCAACATTTGCGCCAACCTTCTCGGACGTCCCGCTCTCCTGTGGATCGGCGACGGCGTCCTTTCTCTCGGCTTGATGTGTCAGTTCGGGTCGCGCATTGACCTCGCGCCTCGCCGCATCCTGGCACATCTCGGCGCGCCGCTCCATTCGTGGCGACGCGTCGTTATCCTCCAGCATTGCGCAATGCCGACTTGCGCAATGTTGGTTTGCGCAAATCTTTCCAGAATTTGCGCAATCTCGGGTTGCGCAAATCCTTCCAAGATTTGCGCCAACCTTCGTAGGCAGAGGACGCGTTGCTGCAACCTTGACCCTCTGCCTGTTCTTGGCGTGCCGCTTGTCCCGCGGCCACGCATTGGTATGTTCTGCGTCACGCTGAGTTGCGCAAATCTTTCGTCGATCTGCGCAATGTTTCGTAGGCAGAGGCCGCGTCTTGGGCTTCTGCGCCCGGCATCCTGTGTCCGTTCGTGGCATTGAGAACGTCAGTGCTCCGTCAGCGCAGTTCCTCACGGTACTCTGTCCTTCCGTGGGCGGGTTCCTCCCTCCATGGGCGACCCGTCCAGGTTTCACAGCAGCAGAGCTGGGCGGGCAATTTTGCGCCGCCATTTTCTCGGACGTCTCGCTCTCATTTGGCTTGGCGAGGACGTCCTTCATCATGGCGTGATGTGTCGACGCGGATCGCGCATTGCGCTCCGCTGTATCCTGGCACATCCGCTGCTTCTCGGCGTGCCGCTCATCTCGCGGACACGTCCTGTGTTGGTTCGCGCCAATCCGCCCTTGACTCGCGCAATGTCGGTCGCGAGTCGCGGTGATCAGCGCGATCATCCGTGCAACCACTTCACAGGCTGGTGCTGTTAGGGTTCCCCTTTCCTGTGAAGATCGGATGAGCTCCGCAAACATCGCTGCCATCTGCACGTATGGATCCTGTGGCTGGCTCACCCAATCATCGGTGAGCCGCAGGGGATCAGCTGCCAGAGCATCAGGAACGCGTTCCTCCGATGGTCCACGGATGGCGTCATCCGTCGCAGCTTGCAGTTTCAGCTTTCTCGTCAAAGCGGCATTTTTCCGCTTTCTGTTGCGGAGCTTCCTCTCAAGCCTCCTGATCATGTCTTCCGACTCAGCTTGTGAGGACCCAACCCACTCATCGTCCGATGAGTCGCCGCTCTGGTCTCTCGCTTCCATTGCGGGAGTTTTGCCAGAACGAGGAGACGGCATGATGATGATGATGGTCCACGCTGGTCGCTTCTCAAGATGATGGTGATGCTGACGTATACTTCAGAAGGTGACGGTCCACAGCGGCTGATGATGACGATAGTCCACAGCGGCTGATGATGACTATAGTCCACAGCGGCTGATGATGACGATAGTCCACAGCGGCTGATGATGACGATAGTCCACAGCGGCTGATGATGACGATAGTCCACAGCGGCTGATGATGACGATAGTCCACAGCGGCTGATGACGATGGTCCACAGCAGCTTATGCCTCACTTCTGAAGATGACGACGATATCTGAATGATTATATCCTTATATCGAAAAGTTCAATATCTTCAAACTTCAGAAGGTGGCGATTACGACGCTTGCTTCTGAAGATGACGATGATATCTAATAGATTGTATCTTTATATCGAAAGTTTAATATCTTCAAACTTCAGAAGGTGGCGATTACGACGCTTGCTTCTGAAGATGACGATGATATCTAATAGATTGTATATCTCAAAACTTCAGAAGGTGGCGATTACGACGCTTCGCTTCTGAAGATGACGATGATATCTAAAAGATTATATCCAAAGATATAATATCTTGAGAATTATGATGATGATTCGCTTCTGCTGATGATTCTTGAGGTGACGCAGCAGATCCGGCTCGAAGGACCACTTTGTACCAGACAGGTACAAAGACTGTAGAAATAAAATAGATCGTTGGTCGCCGCGTAACGCTCGAAGAATCGACGTCGCGAATTCCGTTCCGAAGATTCAGCAGAAGAAGAAGAAGAAGAGCAGGGAGAGATTCCTCTCAGGCAGCTTGATGTAGGGTAGCGGGTCTCAAAGTAAAACACGGTAAAATCGGTATTACTGAGAATGTATTTCAACGAGAAGTGATTGAGAAGTGCTTTACAAATTGCAGCCCCTTCTATATTAATGGTCAGTCGGCCGTCAGCAGCGCCCATTGTCCGCGAAATACGACAACTTTCGGGGTCCGGGCCATGCTTACGCCGACTGAACCTGGACCTACCCCCGATCGCACCGCTTTGCAAGTTACATATTTCCAACGCGGTCGCGAGTACGATCGGAGTCAAACAGACATATATTTTACATAGGAAATTCTACACATTACTACAACGAATATAGAATTACATGACAGTTATACATATACAGGTATGGAAACAGACAAATACAAGTTCACATCCACCCTATACATATACAGAAACGTTAGAATGAATTATACCACGCACATATTTGCATACATGATATAGCATTTTACATAGACAAACACAGGAACATTAGATTATACAAGAGCAAAGAATAGCATACAAGTTCAATAATACAGATCTACACACAGTGTCTTTTCGTATCACATACACACACACACGGGTGATGGCACACGTCCGATACAACTATGAACGCGCTTACATAAAATAAAATGATCTATGAACGCGCTTACAGAAAACAAATTGATATATGAACGCGCTTATATAAAAAAAAAGAACTATGAACGCGCTTACATAAAATAAAATGAACATGAATGCGCTTAATTATAACACATAGAAAAAAAGTTTTTATTCGTTTTATATATTTCAATATTAGTAGAACAAAACTGAAAAGGACCAAATTAATGCTGTACAAATGCGTGCACTTAGAAGAATACATGGGGTGACAATGTATGATAGAGTACTGAATATGATTAGGGATGACTATGAATTTAAGGCTGATGTGTTGAACAAGATGTAAAGGAGTACTCTGAGGAGGTTTCACTCCAAAGTATTTTACCAGAACTTTTTTTTATGTACCATTACAAATTAAACCCAAAATCCCCGGGTTGAAGACAAGCTTCTTACTATTTTAAGTTTTCTTTTGTTGTTTCGCAAATAAATATTAAATAAATTCGTGCACTGAGAAGAATATATAGGGTGACAATGCATGATAGAATACGGAATGAAGTGATTGGGGATGAACATGAACTTAAGGCCGATATGTAGAGTAAGATGAAGAAAAGCACGATGAGATGGTATGGGCAAGTGGAACGACTGAATGAAAAAAGACTGACAAAACAAATATGAGTAGAAGGTGTGATAGAGGAAAGCCAAAAAAAGTATGGTTGGATCAAGTGTATGATATTTTGAAAGAGGAAAGTGTAAAAAGTCAGAGAAGGTATATGGATGTAGAATGTGTGTCGCAATAGGAAAGTCTGGCGCTATCTCCTCTCTGTGTATCCCGACGTGGAGGTATGTATGGATGAATGTAGAAATTATTTAATTGAAAAACTTATAGTATCCTGACAAAATCAGTGTCAAAATTAGTTGTTTCAAACAGTTTCCATGTCTGAATTGCAAACATAGCGGCAAAACAGGCATTATTTGGAATTTATGGTAAAAAAACAGGAATGTGCGTGATCAAATTAGTAAAAAGTTTTCAGAAATGTATTACTTTTGGTCCCTTACCTCACTACGCCACTGCCCAGACTACATTACAGTGGAAAAAGTACTTCCTGAAATCACTAAAACAGTACATTTCATGTAAGAGTGGAAATATCTAAGCCTTGTACCATATCTTCTTAAGAATTTTGTCCGTCTATCTGGACACTCCATCCGCCTGGTAATCTACTCGGGAGCGCTATTCCTGGCGCGAGTGGTAGCGCCCCAAGAGCTGTGCACTGTGTGTCCAGTAAATATTTACAGTTACCACTGATGAGAGAGCTATGGTGCTGGCAGCCATATTACACATGCCCCTACAGATCAGAAGTGGGAAAACTTTTACAATCAAAAACAGATTTTTTCTCCGCTAACAAGACTGTCTGCTGAAAACTGCTCAAGAGTTTTCTTTATTTTTTCCTTACCAAAATAAAAAAAAACCTATGGTAACCTAAAAAGCGAGTCTATCCCATAATGGACTTGCGCAACGCACAAGCAGATATTGTTTATTGGCTCTCCCAGTTCACCGCTCTTCTTTTTTTATGCCGCCCTTTACTGTGCATGCAGTGAGACACTGAAACCAATTACCAACTAATGGTAACATAGACTCGCTTCATTACTGGTATATTTAAAAAAAAAACGTCTGAAAAAACTCTTAATCTCGAGTCAATAATGTAACGTGTTTCATTTCAAATTTTCCTTTCCTATCCACCATCCCTTCCTTTTTCCTTTAATTGATATCTCACTTTTATTTTTATAATGTACACTGTTCATGATTTTTATTTCCTTTTTTTTTGGTTGGTTTGAAGTGAATTCTGTATAGCAATAAGCCCGCCATATTGTTTTACAATTGAGTGTTAAATAAATAGTGCTATTTTGTAAAACTTGTAACTCCAAGTACACTAATTGCACAGCTACTAAGCTCAGAACACAATTAAATCAGACGAAAAAAAGCCTCTTAGTAAAACCAGCCTGGAAGCCGTCTTTAACAGAGCTGTCTGAATCCTGAATAAACACTTGCCATGTCGTAGACAAATACTACTGAAAGTCAGAATTTTCACTGCTAACAAGAAGCAGTTGTACCTTGAGGCTTTTTTTTCTCACATAACGACAATTATCATTGTGTTGAGCAAAAATATTAAGAGAGAAAAATTAAAGAACCACAAACGTTTATTGTTCATGAATGGTAACCTCAAGGGAATTGAAAGATCTTTTGTGACAAAGTAGATTACTGATTTTCTCTAAAAAATTAAAGAATTAAATAATCTACGTTTTATGACGATATTTAGAGAATTCCGAAATACTTTTTGATAAAATAAATTAAAAAGCATTAGTGCATGGGCGTGCACAAATGGACCGTGAAGTTCTATAAAAGCCAACAAAATCACAGAAATCCCTTAGTCGCTGCCCTGGGGGTTTACGAGAGTAAATCCGACCTACCCTTCCGTTATAAGCACAAGCTCCCGAAGCATTATCTGTTGCCTGACTAGTCCACCTACAGTATTAGCTGGGACGACCAAGGTCTGAGTGAATGTGATGGAATACAAGTAGCCTGAACGAGTGAACTTGTTTTTGCTAAATGATTAGTGTAAGAATTGTTATCTAGTTATAAGTAGTATGTATGTGTTAATTATTTCTAAGATCTCATATATTAAGATTGAATAAATAAAATAAAATGATATGTAGGAAAATAAGATTAAGTAAGTTCATAAATTATAACATATAATTAAGATTAGTTAAGTAATAAATTTGTATATAGGTATAGCCTTGACAAATGTTTGTACAATAATTTACTTTGTTTAGTAAAAAAAATAAAAAAGGGAGTGCACAAAACAAAACCAGAAATTATTGCATGGATAAAATGGACATTCGAAGAAAGATGATGAAAAGAGCTTTAAGATTATTTGGAGTTTGTGGACCTGTGGAGAGAAATAATTACTAAGCGAGTATTCAAATCAGAAATATAAGATGTACGTAGAAGAGGTAGACCAAAAGAATATGACTGGATCAAAGGGATCAGATTTTGTAAAGTGAGAAGTATAAATAATAAAAAGGTCGTCCATATGAAACACAACATCTCGAACATATCTATCCTCTTTCCATTGATATACTTTATTGTCCACGTTTCTGTTCCATATAGAAATATAAAGAAGGTAAATGTTTCGACGAGCCTCTTTTTAATCATCCTAGATATTCCTTTGTCCTGCCATATTGTGACAATATTAGAGACAATGTATGATGGTCTCTGTTACGTTTAAATTGTCATGTCTCAAAGGGATGGGGTAAAATCGTATTTTTTTACAAATCGAATCGTTTTTTCATAAATCGAACAATTGTTTTTCTCTAAACTGACGTTTTAGTTCTTAATTTTCATTATACTGACTTTCTAATGTATTGTATGATTTGTATCTATCTTTAAATAGGCCAAGATCCACTATGAATTAATACTAATTACGGACATTTCATTTTATGTATAAAATATCGAAAATCCAATTATCGTATACCCCATCCCTAGCCAATGCAGACTAACGTAGTTACTTTTAACAAAAGTTACCAAATATTATT
Source organism: Odontocerum albicorne (assembly GCA_949825065.1). Classification (NCBI taxonomy): domain Eukaryota; kingdom Metazoa; phylum Arthropoda; class Insecta; order Trichoptera; family Odontoceridae; genus Odontocerum; species Odontocerum albicorne. Next base: position 5,126,965 of record OX463845.1, read on the forward strand.
AGATTTTAACAAACTGCCACATTTTTGCTAATTTGTAACAAGATGTATTAATTTGTCATTGTTGTTAGTTTTATGTAATGTATTTACCTAAATAACTTGCTATTTATTAGAATCGAGGCTTATATCAAAGTTGATAAAATAATTAAAATTACTGAACGTCGTTACAAGGTTGTATTGGGGCAAATTTGTGAACTGACATATGGACCATGCTTCATTTTCGCTAGTATAGGCTTATAATTGCGTTTTTCGCTATCCCGCTCTGCGATTTATCTCTGTAGTCGAGTATTAAATAATAAGCACATATACTCGTATGTTGGACGGTCCATTATAAGAGTGAAACAGTTTGGAAGTGCACCTTTCGTCTTCAAACGGTATAGGTTCATCTTAGGTATTCTCACAATCGAGACAAATTCCCGACAGGGGGACGCAAAATAACCTGAAGCATTCAATGCTTTTCAACTTAAATCCAAAAAAAATTTCAGTCATCTAAATAATTATTTTCATGTTCAGTCATTCACCGATATTATATTTAGCACTCGTAGTGCCATACATAATATAGGGGCTCATATTATGAACCGGTTAAGGGTCAAGAATCTTATTAAGTGCGCATCATGAATGGTAGCGATTTGATCTGTATCATAAATTACAGCTTTGATTTGTCATATATATGAGCTTAACAGCTAATATAGCGATACGAAAAAGCACACTTAGATCTCTCTCTCTCTCTTTGAATAATGGCCGTGAACTCCTATATATGAAGGAGTATACGCCAGTGTCAAGTGATGTCAGCTTCATAGTATCTAGGTAGTTCTATTCATAAGGGCGACACGGCACATCAAGCAACTCGGCCCAGGACTACTGTTATCTAGTGAGATACTGTGGAGTTAAACTATTTTACAAGTAAACTACATAGTTTACAACTAAACACTTAGATCTGAAGTCTTTATTAATGTCAGTTGACATAATTGTACGGAGGGTATCCATATATGTAATCAAGTTTAATAATCGCTCGGCAGACTTGACAATTTGACAAAAAGACAGAGCTCGAATTTCCACAACCCTAATTTTATTTATTCATATCATTCAAATATTTACATCATATAAATTAAAATTTAGAGTTCGCGTGAGCTCAACATTCGATATGTTAAAAAATGTATCATAGTATAAATAGGCCAAAACCCATATGATGGTTGTCTTCAAAGAAAGAATACGAGAATTGAATTTTGAATACAAGAGAGCGAATGTTGAATACAAGAGAGGAATACTTAGATTCTCTGCGAAAGTAATTTGAAATTTTAATCTCGGTGGGTCCGTGATAACTGAAAGAATTTTAAATACCTAACTAAGAATTTTTGAACCGGTGTAAAAGGGGACGATGTATAAATGATATATATAAACAAATTCTATATTTATGAATATATATTTTCATAAATGTAGAATTTCTTTTACTTCCGTGAATATTTCACGGGTTGCAACTAGTCAACATTAAATGTGTCACAAAATTGTAATCAGAAAAATGTACCTATACATACACTACCAAAAATGCCATTAAAATACAAAATATTTTTAGAACATCTTTATTTTTTCAAAATGACAACTGTCATCATTTTACAAGTCTATTGGTTACTATGTTCCATCACTTGACACTGTCGTATACTCCTTCATATGTAGGCACTGACGGCCATATTTCAAGAAGATGGTTTTATGTTTTTTATACTGTAACAGACGTAGAAACGGCGAGAATTATTTATGTTGATATACGAGTATGTAACTCTTATGCAAATTAAACTACGTTACTGTATTCTTAAAAATAATAACGAACACTTAAAAATTGTTTAAAGAAATCCATAATATACTCATGTATTAATCTATTCAACAAGTCAATTAACATTAATAAAGATTTCAACATGCATACTCCCTTCCTCCTTACTAATTTCAACAGTCCTTACAAAAATAAAAGTATTGAAAATATACTCGTATATGCTCGTACATTGATTAATATCCTTTTCATTTTACTGTCCATTTTTCAGTTTGTTTCTTTCAACTTACCAATAACTATTAAAACAATTTAGCTCCCTGTTCGTTGCACATAGTTTGTCGAGCCCTGTTCTTTGTACATCAATGCTGGAAAAAATGAGAGCATTACTGGAATGGGCGAATGCGAGTAACGCAAACTCTGTTACATTTGAACGGCGCGAAAATAAACAATGGCCGTTCGGGAGTCTTTCAACTTTACACCGGGATAATATTGTTTATGTTAGGCATGAGATGAAATTAGAAATAAAATACCGGACCAGACCACAAATTATCCAAGACTTAATGGAAGACTGTCAACTTGCGAATATATTCAAGAACAAGGGGTGTGTATTTTGTAGCATTAATACTCATAATGGGATTAGGTATAAATAAAATGTATAAATCTGATTCAACACTGAAAAAAATATATATATAGGGTGTCTCAAAATATATATATATACACATTTCCAATTTACTAAAATTTAGTATTTATTAACCTACATATTGGGTGTTAACAGAACAAGAGGACACAACAAAAGGACAATAAGATAACAAGAGAACAAGAGGACACAACAAAAAAAAATTACAACAAATTAGTCAATAATGTATTCTCCTTCATTATTGCTCAGCCAATTCTACGGTCGTTTGAAGGGGATCTTCATGAATAATATGGTTTAAGCGGTCCTCATCGAAGTCCACTGGTCGTCCGGAACGCTCCATGTCTTTCAGGTCGAAATTACCGTCTTTAAAACGCAAAAACCATCGATGAGCTGTCCTTTCATTCATAACATCTTCACCGTACACTTCGCAAATATCGCGAGCAGCTTTGGCAGTTTTATTCCTTGATTGAACGCGAACAGAAGGAGGTGTCGAAAATGCTCACTTTCGTCTACTTGACATTCCATTTTGAAGGCTTGTAATCAAATAAAATAATATATGTAACGTAAAAGCCAACACAATATCTTGTAGAGCAAAAAATTTTCTTTCGATTGACGTATAACCTTTACCATTTTGTTTTACTTTTGGTGCTCATTTTTTAATTTGGAAAAAAAATGGACACAACTTATGTTAACACCTAATATAAAATCAAAACTTCAAATTAAAGAAGACAAACGTATTTTTTTTTCAATTCATCGCAAATTTTCAAATTGATGACGTTTTTGACATGCACTGCTGATAACGTGGAGACACAAACTTCACGAATAACTTTTTTGATATTTGGCTACTAATTCTTTTTCAATGGCTGCTCTCAATTCATTAACTGTTGCAAGTTTTGTAACATTGATTTTATTCTTGATGAGTTTTCTTTACAACAAGTTCATTGACGTGAGGTTTGGGGAGTGCGGTGGGTATTTAATACCACCTCTACATCCAATCCATCTGTTAAGCAAATTTTCATCACGATCGATTCATCTTTCATCACGTGGGTAGTGAGGAGGTGCACCATCTTACTTGAAATAATCCTCATTATCCCTAAACTCCTCACGAATGCACAGCATGACAAATTTCTGCATCAAGTTCAGGTAAACGGTACGGCATGGAAATGTGTATAAATTGTTTTGAGGCACCCTGCATATATATAAAATATAAATATTTTATATATTACATTTACCAGCCCTGTTCTTCAAGTGGTGACTATTTTTTTCAAGTGCGACAAAACGATTTGACGACTTGTTACAAATACTCCGCACGCTGCAATCTCTTCGCGGAAAACCTTGACGCTAACATGAGATATTACATTACGTACGAGCTCAGGGAAGAATTGTGCAACAGGCTAAGCAGACGTTCTCAAACTCGGGGGACGCACACTGCGAGTGCCGTCACGGGAGTTTTTTAGAATTTACTTTATACGATTAGATTGCCCTAACTAACATTGCCTAGCGTGCATAGTTGGGTATCAGCTTATTCCGGCCAGCATTCGGTATATATAAAAAAAATAGAAATAGATTATTGGGAAAGGATTATACATTATATAAAAACAATTCCATTTTTTTCTACCTCTAGTCTTTGATTTCAAGTTCTTCAAAATAGGCGCTTTTTACTGTGAAAAACTATGTATTTATATTTGACTACATTTATTGACTTGTCTCTCAGAATATTTGTTTAAAACACGTTTTATTGAAATTTAGTGTTCATATTTATTCGTTAGGTGCCTATCAATATCATAATGTTATAGTGTCTGTCAACATCGAATTGATGATACAGACAAATTGAAAAGAGCGTCTGGGAGAAAAAAATATCTTCAACTACATTAATCGACCCATTATCGCTTATTAAAGATATCCATAACCGTGTCTTAACATAGTGAATACAAAATATTGTTTGAATAACAGTTAAATTACAATTATTGTTTGAATAAAAGTTAAATTAGAATAATTGTTTGAATAAAAGTTAAATTACAATAATTGTTTGAATAAAAGTTAAATTACAATTATTGTTTGAATAAAAGTTAAATTACAATAATTGTTTGAATAAAAGTTAAATTACAATAATTGTTTGAATAAAAGTCGAATTACAATCATTGTTTGAATAAAAGTAAAATTATAATCATTGTTTGAATAAAAGTTAAATTACAATAATTGTTTGAATAAAAGTTAAATTATTATCATTGTTTGAATAAAAGTCGAATT